>JADRCD010178443.1:0-14510 GCA_019843815.1 Montemys delectorum
GCAATTCATCCCATTCTCTGCTTCTGTATTTGTCTGGATTAAGAACTGCTTTGACATTTTTACTGGTTGAAAGAGAGATAAGTAAAAACAATATTTTTCTTCAAATAAATTTATTCCTCAAATAAAGTTTTATTAAAACACAGCCATATTTACTCATTTATGCATTTTCTGTGGTGCCTTTAAAGCTACTGAGTTGAAGAGCTAGGACAAAGACTGAAGTATTTAGACCCAGAAAAATTAAAGCATTTACTTTGTGGCCCTTTTCAGAAAAAGCTTGCTGACCCCTGGTGTAAATATGTTATTTTAGAATTATGCAGTACTTTTCCTCCTGCAGATTGGCATAAACAGCTCTATGGGCCACTCTACAATCTTGGGGTTTGGCTAGTCATCAGCCGTCACTTTAATAGTCCTCCCAAGGCCACAAGACAGAAAACAGACAATTATACAATCGTCATCGATGTAAGAAATAGTGGCAATAGCCGTGTAGAGTTTCCTAAGCACTGACAGAGGAGCCACTGAAAGCACACTTTGATTAGAGGTCTCTGTGCTCTGTGGAGAAAAGATTTCCTTTCACCAATGAGTTGAGAAAGTTTTACAAATAATGTTGCTTGTCCCAGTAATGGATCAGCATTGGTATTACCTTAGATCCCAGAAGAGAAGATGCTAGATGGATAATTGCCTTCTTCGTTACTACCTGGAGCCTTTACTATCAGCTGAATTTTGTCCTGAGTATTAAATTCTTCATTTTAGTATTTAATAGCTCACTAGGAACAGGTTCTGTGAGACAAACCATAGAGATCTAGGTACAAATGCTCCTCACTTCTGAGTGTGCTTGGGTTTTGATTGGCTAGCTACTTTATGAATGCTTTTTACTATAAATTCTGCACCAAGTTGGTACACGGTTGTTTCAGTGAGTTCCTATTGGTCTATATCACCAGGAATCAAACATGGAATAAAATATCCCCACATACCATAAAGTAGCAATACACTTACTAAGCATACAACAAAAAAAAGAAAATCCTGCTGGGATTTGACCAGACCCCAGGATTTTTTTTTTTTTTGCCTTACTGTAAGAAAACCTAGAATTGATGCTTCTCTAATAAAACTTATTTTCACTTACTAACTTTTATTTGAAGTGTCTGACATTGCTATTGGCCTACTTACCTCTTTCAAACAGATGTGATTTTGTGTTTTTCATAATTGTTGGATTTAGAAAGACCTACATGAGGTCAAGGCCGTTTTTAAATGTCATGTCTGTGCAGTTTTTGTTCCTTTGATGGTGTGAAAGACTGTGTAAGCAGCCAGGGACCAGTCAAGCTTAGAAAGGCTGAAAAGACTGACTGGAAATGGCAGTTTCTGTGTTGCTCTTGAGAACATCAAGAAAAGTCTTATAGCACTGTGATCTTCTGTGATATAAACTATTAGGCCAGGCTTGGGTGTGGAGTTGTGTGCTCCTGGAAGAAAGTGTGCTTTTCCCCTTGCCGTTTCTATGCCTTTTCTACCCCTTGTTTTTCTTCTCTGCCTTTCCCCCTTCCTTCACCTTCCTTTTCAAATTTCCTTTTCTTTTGTCTCTGTACTCTTTATTTATTTATGACTCTCGTATGTGCAAAACAAAGCACACTCCTGTCCTTGTTCATTTCTGTGGAGCATTTCCCTCAAGTGCTGTGTGCCTGTGAGCAAGTCTGTGGGACATTCTTTTGATTAATGATTGATGTAAAAAGCCTAGTCTACAGGGGGTGATGGTATCCTTGGGCAGGTGGTCCTGGGTAATAAAACAAAAGCAAGCTGAGTAAGCCATTTAGAGGGGCTGGGGGGAGCCAGCAAGGAGCATTCCTCTGTAGCTATGATTCCGTTCCTGCCTCCAGGTTTCTGCCTTGAGCTTCTAGACTGGCTTCCCCAAGTCTGAAGCATAAACTTAAGTAACTCCCATTTGCTTTTAGTCATGAGATCTTTATCACTATGATATATGGTAACTATGATACAGTCATTGCAGATAGAACTAGTTAAAATAAAGTTGTGCTGGAATAGAACAGACCCTAAGCCAGCATCATTGGTGTCCTCATAAAAAGGGATCAAAGAAAATGTGTAGACTCACAGGAAAATCTACACCTCAATGTGAATACAGGGCTCTGAGTGATGCTATAAGCCACAAAAGACCAAATACTTCAATCAAACTACAATGAGCCCACTAGGATAAAAAAACTCAGGTGACAGCAGATGCTGGTGAGGTTGTGGAGAAAGAGGAACACTCCTACATTGCTGGTAGGATTGCAAGCTGGTACAACCACTCTGGAAATCAGTTTGGTGATTCCTCCAGAAATTGGACATAGTACTACCAGAGGACCCAGCTATACCACTCCTGGGCATATACTCAGAAGATGCTCCAACATGTATTAAGGACACATGCTCCACTGTGTTCATAGCAGCCTTATTTATAATAGCCAGAAACTGAAACAACCCAGATGTCCCTCAACAGAGGAATGGATACAGAAAATGTGGTACATATACATAATGGAGTACTACTCAGCTATTAAAAGTAGTGAATTTATGAAATTCTTAGGGAAATGGATGGATCTGGAGAATATCATCCTGAGTGAGGTAACCGAATCACAAAAGAACACACATGGTATACACTCTCTGATAAGTGATTGTTAGCCCAGAAGATCGGAATACACAAAGTACAATCCACAGACCACAAGAAACTCAAGAAGAAGGAAGATCAAAGTGTGGATACTTCATTCCTTCTTAAAAGGGGAAACAAAACACCCATGGAAGGAGTTGCAGAGACAAACTATGGAGAAGAGACTGAAGGAAGGACAATCCAGAGACTTCTCCACCTGGGAATCTTTCCCATATTCAATCATGAAATCCAGATACTATTGTGGATACCAGCAAGTGCTGGATGACAGGAGCCTGATATAGCTGTCTCTTGAGAGGTTCTGACAGTACTCGACTAATAGAGAAGTAGAGGCTCACAGTCATCCATTGGACTGAGTACATGGTCTCCAATGAAGGAGCTAGAAAAAGGTCCCATGGAGCTGAAGGGTTTGCAGCCCCTTCAGTCAAACAACAATATGAACTAATCAGTACCCTCAGAGCTCCCAGGGACTAAACCACCAACCAAAGAGTACACATGGTGGGACTAATGGCTCCAGCAGCACATGTATAGCAGAGGATGGCCTAGTTGGTCATCAAGGGCAGGAGAGGTCCTTGGCCCTGTGAAGGTTCCATGCCCCAGTGAAGGGGAATGCCAGGGCCAGAAATCGGGAGAGGGTGGGTTGCTGAACGGGGGAGGGAGGAGGGAACAGGGTTTTTTTTTTCTTGTTTTTTTTTGTTTTTATTTTATTTTATTTTTATTTTAATTTTTATTTTTTTTCTGAGAGAAACTGGGAAAAGAAATATCATATGACATGTAAATAAAAAAATATCTAATAAAAAGAAAAAGAAAAGAAAGAAGCCGGGAATAGGCTTTGCACACCCTGAGAGAAGCCAGTTCTGATATAGCCTAGCTCTTGAACCTCCAGTTCCAGAGCTGTGAGAGAAAAGATCTCCACTGTGTATGCCACTCACTGTGTGTTAATTTGTTAAGGCAGCCCAGGGATGTTAACATGAGCACCAACCAAGATCATCTAATGCTTAAACCCCTAGCCCAAAATAGACATAAGTTACATTTTGATCAGAGGACACCTGGCTTCTAATAGATGATTAATAAATAGTCCCATGAAAAAGAACTCAGAAACAAAATATATTTGGATTTAGATCCACTTAAATGTCACAGTCTTATATAATACCAACATTAGGGCACCTATCGATGTCTTGAAGCAGCACACTAGCATTCCTTCTCGCATTCAAGTGTAGCAGAGTGCCATTTAGAGCGGACAGTGATTATGGAATGAGAGCCTGTAGCAGAGGAAAGTGGTAATAGAGAGTGCCACAGAATCACTCCACAGAAGGCTCAATAGCAAGAAACAGAACAGACTGAGAAAAACAAGATGTTATTTTCATTACAAGCAAATATAATGTAACATAACGTCTTTTTAAATCAAATCCCAATTTCACCAAATTACTCAAATTACTTATTACATATACATGGCTTGCTGGGTATAGGACTAGGACTTGAACACAGTGGTTAATGAAAATGACCCAGAGCCTAGTCTTTATAGCTTAAAGTTGAGTGAATAAAATTTAAAACCAATTGGTAGATATTTATGATCAGGAATTATTTTTAGTGTACCATGAAGGAAAAAGGCCTCCTGTTACTCTTCCCTATCTTACATAGTTTGGATTTATATATAGGATAGATGACTGAAACAAAAGAGATCCATTTTTTAAAAATTGAATTATTGGCCCAAGGGATTTTATGAGAGCCCTCAAACAACCCAGGCTATGGCCAAGGGTATTGGTGTCTCTCTGCAGACTGATAGTGAGGCCCTATTGCTGAAAACAACACTCAGACAATTCACTGAACATGGAGAAGTAGAGCTGGTGCCTACACAGAGCCTTCATCCATGTGGACTAGTGTTCATGCTATTGAAAGGTACTCTGCAAGCTTCCAAAGGGTACAAGGTAAACACCAATCCCAGCTATAAACTCTTTGATCTACAATGGTGACCTACCTGCAAGATATGCTTGCACAATATTGGCACAAAACTTGGAGTAACCAACCAGGATCTGATTTGATTGATACCATGAGATGTAACCCATACTCAGCATTACTTGTGTGGCCAAGAACCTGAGACTAGATAGCCTAGAGACCTAGGGGAGTACTGAACGCTACTGTTCTTCAGTATATAGCAATAAAATTTTCTATAGTATAGTGCAGTAAAATGGCTCCTAGTGGCATTTTGCTGTTCCCATGTAACAGTTCCTTGCTCAACCACCATCAGAGAAACTTCCCCTGTAGCAAATGGGAACAAACACAGATTCCCATAATTGGCCAATGTGCAGAGAGCAAGAGACTTTGGAACACTCAGCCTTAAAAGAGGTATTTCTAGCATCTCTCTCTTTAGGCCTTTGGGGACTCTTTGGAAGAGGAGGCAGAAAAATCATAAAAGCCAGGGGTGATAGAGGACACCAAGGAAACAATACCTTCCACACACAGTAGGGCTGATGCATGTATGAACTTACAAAGGCTATGACAGTATACACAGAGTCTGCACTGGTCTGACCCTGATGGCATCTGAGTCCTGAGAAGGGAAGCAGACCCAAGCCTCATCCCTAACCCAGAAATCTTATTTCTAATTGGTAACCACAGACAGATAATATGCAGAGAGTGGGAGACACTCAGCCCTAAATGGGATGTCTCCATCCAATCTCTCCCCTTAGTGCTCAAGGAACTCTGGGAAGAGTGTAAGAGCTGGAAGGGATGGAGGAAAGGCCTTTCCAAACACAGTGCAACCAATGTACATATCAACTCAAACACAGGGCTGGTATGGGATGTACCAGACGGATTCATAAAGCTGAGAGAGAAGAGTACACACATCATCCCTAAACTCAAAGATACCTGCAATTAAGAGCCACTTGCAAATGAAAAATTAATTTTCTTCAAGGGAGTCCTACTAGTGACATAAACCACTCTTAAGGACCTGCCCCATGCACAACAGGAGATGGCCAAACAAAATAAACTCCATGGTATCTTTGGAGTTCTTGGTCTCATAATGTGTCAGGCAGTTCTTTGAAAGCCTGCCTATCCTCTTCCTGTGTATTATAGCTTCCAGTTCTGTGTTTTAAAGGGATTCTGTGTGCATGTCCAAACATGAGTGTCTCCAGTCAATCTGTGTTTTCTTGTACCTTTTCTTTGGTTCTTTTTCTTCTATTAATTTAGCTAATGCTATTCTGCCTTTAAAAATATTATTTTGTTTATTCCTTAATGCCTTTTGTTTTGTTTTGTTTTGTCTTCGAGACAGGGTTTCTCTGTATAGCCCTGGCGCTCCTGGAACTCACTCTGTAGACCAGGCTATCCTTGAACTCAGAAATCCGCTTGTCTCTGCCTCCCAAGTGCTGGGATTAAAGGCATGCACCACCACCACCCAGTGCCTTTTTGTTTTTTAATGAGAGACAGAATGAGTGTGAGTAGGTGACCAGAGGTGGGGAGAAAATGGGAGGAGTTGCAGGTAGAGAAACCTTAATCAGAATATTATATATATCTATATATCTATATATCTATATATCTATATCTATATATCTATATATATATATCTATATATATAAAATCTATGTTTGGAATTAGAAAAAGATTGTGTGTGTGTGTGTGTGTGTGTGTGTGTGTGTATACATGTGTTTATGCTCTCCAGTGTGTGTGTGAAGGTCAGAGGCCAGCTTTGTGGAACTGATTCTTCCTACCTTTGTGTAGGGTCTAGGGATCGATCTCAGGTCACCAGGCAAAGGTCTACCCACTGAGCACCATCTTTTTTTGCCCATATTTTTTTTTGAAAACAGTTCTTACATCTGGAAGTCCTAGATTAAGGAATCAGCAATGGTCATGGGGGTTAGGCATTTAGTATATGAATTTAGAGATACCATAGGCATCTAGTCCATAATACCTTCTTTTGATTATTCATTTCAACCAACTGGAGAGACCCACTTACAATGTCGGAAATTATCTAACCCTCTATTCAAATGCTTTCCTTTTCAATGAAAACCAAGACTTCTATGATGTCCAAGTCCCCGTTGCATGCAGGTTTAAGCTTCTTTCACCCCATGCCTATTAAAACTGTGCCCATATCATTTTACTTACTGTAGCCCCCACTTCCTAGTGTTCCTGACATTCTCCTGCCTTAGATCCTTTGGGCAGGACATTTCTTGATCAAAATACTATCCTTGAATAGCCATGCTATTCATCCATCCACTGCTTGACATGCTTTTTCCTGTGACCTCTTTCTCTAGGGAGAGTTTCTATAACCTTCTTACACAAAATGAAACTAAATGTTTAAAAGTTTTCAACGTCAATATGCTTACTCTGTCTATGATTTTTTTTTTTTTGCCTTTTTGACTGATATGAGCACTCCTGCTCACCTCTCCAATATCACCAACACTCTCCCTTCCCTCATACTCCAGTGATCACTCTGGAGCTTTCTCAAACATACAAATTTGTGTCACACAATATTCCTCCCTCACTAAGTGACTACAATGAATTGTTTTTTCACAATGGGGGGGGGGGAAGAAAATTCCTTTGAGTGGCCTACAAGATAGAGATTTATGCATCAACCCTTCTCTGTTTGAAGAGAAGGAAATGTGGGTAGGCAAAAATGGCAGCAGGGATGGATATTTCAATCATTGAGATCAGAATGATGACTTCAGGCACAGTGCTATTTTTTTTTGTAGCAGAACGTGACTTTCCTTAGTGACTAGCTACCATCAGGATCGATCTCAGAGCTGTAAGAGGGACCACAGTGTAGGGATACTCCGCCATGATCATCCACCATGTGTTGGATGCGCAGCAGAATTGTTTAAGATTAAGGATAAGTGTGAGTTCGCTTTTTAACATATTTGGTGACCTTACTGAATTACTCCACTTGCAGCTGGAGACACTCTTCATTTCTCAGGCCACAATCTCAACTAGGTTATGGAATGAAGAGGGGATGGATGAGTCTATGGAGCCAGCATTAGAGATATATTGTACAAGATAAAGTTAACAAAAAATCATTAAGCTGCCTATATTTTTTCTGCCTTCACATCTTAAGGACGTTGGGAACTTCTCTGTGGCTTGTTGTAGCTGTTCCAGTTAAATCAGGAGGCATTTTACAACAGAAAGGATTCTAGAAAGCAACAAAGTTGAGCTGTCTAAAGTCCCTGGACTATTTTCTGAATTTTAATAAATAGGCAACCCAATCCACCTATCCTCAGACAGAACTAACATTTCATTTGGATGCAAGATGGTGTACAGTTGCAACTTGCTTTTGTGTAATCTCAGCTAGCTGGAAGGTAATGAATCTTTCTATTGTACAGGGTAAGAACATGGATAACAGCTACTGCTGTTGAATGTTAGGACATCTAGAAATAGCTGACCCAAGGATAACAAAGTAGAGTTGGAAACAATCTTAAGTGCTCATGCACAGTCATAAAGAAGTATGAATTCAGTTCTCAAGAGAAACGACTTGGCTATAAAAGCATTGGAAAGACCTCCAGGTACACAGGTGCTTGGGCCTGGACCCAGGACACAAATTGAAAGGAAGACAGGATGTCCCACATTGCTTAGTGTCTCTGATAATTACTGTTCTTTCTCACAGTGACTGCAATGCTCAATTTAATTTTAGGCAAAGTTTCTCATGAGAGAGGCATTGCCAGAACTTTGAAAGTTTTGCCAAGAGGTTTTAGAGAACTCTGTATATACTTCACAATTGTCCAGTTGTTATCTTCTGCCCTGCTGGCAGGAAATTTGGAAAGGGAGGAGAGGCCCTTAGACACATTCCACTCTAACCAGTGATTGTGACTGAATACTTCATGACTGGCCACATTTCCACTGGAGATGGAATGTTGAGCACATGGCCAGTGTTGTATCCCATATCCTCAGGTTGGCATATAAGCTGTTAGCAAATTTGTGTTCAAGCAGAATTTGCCTATAGAAACTTGTTTTACCTAAAAAATTTCATGTCCTTTCTGGGTGTACAGTCATATTTTTACTAATAAATTTACTTAGCTATAATATAATATGCAAATACTGCTACAATGGTGCCTATGACAGGCAGGCAGAGATGGTGTATCTAGTAGGATAAATGGAGTAGAAGTCCTTTGGAGTCTGCTTGCCAAGATTCAAATATCTTGTCACTATATGTCTCGCCTTCCTCATCTGTAAAATGATTATAATGGTGGTAATCTCCTCAAAGGACGTATTTACATTATAGAACTGTTGAGACTAAATAAACTGACATAGGTTAAAGTGCACATTATGTGTGCTAAGGTTTCAGTGAATGTTATAGTTTTTGATGTAGAATGGGCCACACTATGATCTGAATAAAGTCAGTGGTTCTATGTCACAGAATGTCAGCATGAAAGAAAGGGGACAGGCTGTCTGGGTCACACACTGCATTTTATAAGAGTTTAGGAGGGCCCATACATAGTTCTACTTAAAAACAGAGGCTGAAGGAAGGCCAGGACATGTTGCTGACACTCTAAAATGCTGCTGTTCAACTACAGTGACTGTTCTCCAAGTGCTTGCCACTTCCCAGCTGTTTGAAGAGTTTTGTTAACTTGTCCCACCACATGCAGTGCATTTTTTTTAAATACTAGGTATTTTCTTTATTTACATGTAAATTTCTCCTTTCCCAGTTTCCCCTCCAAAAAACAAACAAACAAACAAACACAGCAAGAACAAACTCCTGTTGCCTCCTCCATCCCCATGCCTGCCACCCCACCTTCTCCAAATGTGGTGAAAACAAATTGATGCCGCTTTCTACATTCTTTAGCTGCTACCAACCCCAATTCTTTAAAATATCTTCATTAGACCAAATACCTATATAGGAGGAATACTGTTCTTTCTTGATTCTTAGTTTGTTGATCCACTTGTTCAGCAAACTTTTCAAATGTGACACTATAGTGGTCCTGGGATCTATTGAACACAGCTGGGTGTTAAGCTCTGTCAACAGGCTGGATGTAAAGGCATATCTGGATTGGTGCTCTGAATAATATTTTCAGGATAAAAATTAATGTATGTTTAATGTATTAAGCTTGATATAGGTACAATAGCTTATGCAAAGTCATATTTTATAAGTCATATTCAAAACGAAAGCCCAGGACTTAAGTAAGGCTCTATGTTGTATGGTCTTTCATGTTCTCATGTCTTGATCTAGGTTCTAGCAAAAACTGAGAAAAGTTTTCAATTTGAAGATCAGTAAAGGTCAAAGACCAGCTATGACATAGTGGCGATACCTGGGGAGATATGTTAATAGAATGTACAGATTGGCAGAGGCATGGAAAACACATCAAGTAACTAATTGGAGGTTTCCATTCCTCTAGAGCTGTGTCTCAAAAATTTCATTCCTTGTTCCTTGCTCATCAACATTTGCTTATTTCCATTTGACCAACCCTCTTCATTCATATAGGAAACATGAAGAATTGGTAGAAGGGCTACTGTATGCTGGAGTTGCATAGTCTAGGTATTTTATAGAGCTCTACTAGAGGTGGCACATTAGAAACAATGGTCAGAATAAAGTCATAGGCCCTATATCACATGATTTCAGAATTAAAGAAAGAGTTAGGCCATCTGGATCGCATGCTCGGTTTCATGAGAAAAAATTGACAAGTACTTACACAGGTAACTCTGGCACATGTGAAGAACATGTGAAGAACTGTGGAAAATATCTGTGAACACTTATTAAATCTAAACCTGTAGACTGCATTACTCTGTGACATTGGTACCCAGAGTGTCTATGTTTGTGTAAAGGAGGACCCAGGCTTCCATGTGTATCCCAGCTTCTGTGAGCCCACCTCTGACCTGTGCTCCATCACCAGGCTTCCATGTGTATACCAGCTTCTGTGAGCCCACCCCTCACCTCTGCCCCATCACCAGCTCAGTTCACATTATTGGAGAAGACAGGGAGAAAAGTTTCACTGTGTTGTAAAAGTAGAGAGTCTACTTTTACAATTAAATTTGGCAATATAGCCAGGATATCTTTTTGGGGAAAAAAGTAAGTGTTTGATATTTTCTTCTTCTTAGCAGATAATGAATGCAGAAAAGGATGTCCTCTCCCCACCATGCTTTAAAAAAATGTTTACCTACCCTTCTGTTTTCCAATCCAAACTGGTATGATAACATTCAGGAGGTCAACATTTGAAATGGTTTTGAAAAAGAAAACCACCCACACTCAAAAAACTATTTTCCTTCCTAGTAAATGTAATTTTAAATTTCAAAGGCAGGATTTAGGTCAGTGGTTTGGGTCATTTTTTATTTTACCCAAACTGGGCCACCCTTCTCTTATTGTGCAATCCAGAGGAATCAGAAAGATGTCAGGTAATAAAAATCCAGCAAAATAAAATAAAATAAGAAAGAAAAGAAGAAAAGAAAGAAAGTTTTAACACTGTCTGCCCAAAGTTGCATGCCTTTAAGTTTTGCTGACTTCAGCAGGATCCGTACATGAGTAAGGAAGGGCAGAATCTGGTCCACTGATTTTTATTATCGTTGAAGAAGAGGAGACTTTTTTTTTCTGACTGTAAAGTGGAAAAGCATAATTTATGATTCAGATGCAGGCTGACAAGAACCAAGAGATGAAAACTCACCTCTCTATGGCTTTAAATTTAGTGCTAAAGTGAAGGGGTTCAGGCGCACCCACACATGACCACGGGGTACTTGAATCCACGTTGACCTTTTAGCTGCTGGATCATCCAAGGTTACACTCTCTTACAATGTCTGCTGGGAAACCTGTTAGGCCACAGAAGTAAGACACAGTGAGGAAAGCTGGCTGGACAAGAGCGCTTCAATCTGTCCATCTCTGTTATTCTCATAAATCACGTCAGTGCAGAGCAGGAGCCAAGAGGAATACTTTTCACCTCATACATAAAGCTTTAGCTTGCTAGTGCTGACATGGACTCTGGAATGATCACCTTTGATGAATGATGAAAACTAGGGAGGAGGGGTGAACATGATATTCCCTGGAAAATCTTTGCCATTTCCTTTCTTTATTACCCTCAACCTGCTGCACTCACACTCAAATTTATATGCTTTCCACTAGATGCATATTTATTTGACCTTTTGCTTTCAGATAAATACACTTTTTTCTGTACTACACACTCCAGGTTTGCACTCCTTTGGCTGACTGATGAATACCTTTCAGAGATCTGAAGTGTCTTGGTCACTGTTCTATTGCTGTGACAAGACAGCATGCTATGACTGCTGTCTTATAAAAGAAAGCATGTAAAGCCGGGCAGTGGTAGTACACTCCTTTAATCCCAGCACTTGGGAGGCAGAGGCAGGTGGATTTCTGAGTTAGAGGCCAGCCTGGTCTACAGAGTGAGTTCCAGGACAGCCAGGGCTACACAGGGCTACCCTGTCTCGAAAACAAAACAAAACAAAACAAAAACTAAACTAAAAAAGGAAGAAAGCATTTAATTGTGGCTGGCTTAGCTTACGTTTTCAGAGAGCTAGTCCATTATCATTATGGCAAGTAGCATGACAGCACACAGGCTAACATGGTCCTTGAGAAGGAACTGAGAGTTCTACATCTGCGTCTGCAGGCAACAATCAGAGAGAAGGCCACTGGTCCTAGCTTGGGCTTTGAAACCACAAAGCCCACCCACCAGTGACACACTTCCTCCAACAAGGCCACTCTACTCTAAAAAGACCTTATATCCTAATCCTTCTCAAGCAATGCTACTTCCTGATGGCTAAGCATTCAAATATATGAGCACATGGAGGCCATTCTTCAAATTACCACACAAAGCAACTAACCTTTATATTTTTCATATCTGCAAGACTATTAACGTATAGTATCTTTAACAAGTTTAATATTAATATGTTTCTTATAATCACTTAAGGCTTCTTTTTTTTTATATAATGCTTCTTTTTTGGAAGCCCATGTGTTTGACAACCATATCCCAGTTCTTGGTGCATAGCAAACAGTCAATGAATATTTTCTAATAAATGCACAGCTTCTTTATAGATAGCAGATGACGTATTTGACCTGGACTTTGAAGGATAAGTTGTATGAACCGAGTGAGAGTGATGGGGGAGTGAAGAAGAGCATGGGTGAAGAAGTCAGTTTGCCTAAAGCATGTGTGCAATGTGGCCCCAATGGCTCCTACTCAGATGCAAATCAACACATAGGTGGTGAGTGTATGAATGAGTCAAGGTGAGTCATTCAACAAACAAAAGATGGAAGGATGGTAAACAATTAAAGGAAAAGTCAGAAGTACTCATTCAGCAGGGGTTTACCTAGTTCCTTTTGAGCTAGTGTGAGTTTCCCAAAGAAAGGAAGCAAATAAGGACTCCTCCTCTCTCTCATTCTCACTCTCTACACATACAAAAATAAATATTGCAGAAAAACTGTGAGAACTAGCAAGTCTGAAAGGGCAAGCTGGAGCTCCAGACAAGACTTGATGAGTGGATGGAACCTGAAGGTAAACTGAGTCCAGAATCTCTCCCCTTCCTTATTTGGAGAAACCTATGCTATCTTCACTTAAATGAGACCTGTTCACACTGTCAGGGAATCATCTGCTTTATTCAAAAAAACTATTGATTTAAATGTCAGTCTCATCTAAAAAGAAACACCTTTGCAACGACACTTACACTAATGATTGGCTTAATGTCTGGTTATTGTGGCTTAGCTTAAGTAGCATACAAAACCAAACCTTTCATCTGCTCAGTCACAGCCTATAGACAGCCACAGTCTATGTCTATTGCTTTGCTCTGAGCAATAGAGATATGTCAATGAAAAAAACAGAAAAGCAATTTTATAGACAATTTCATTGACATATGTCAATGAAAAAACCAGAAAAACAATTTTATGTATATATTTTTGTGTTTTGTAAATGTACACACATATTTGTATATATGTATGCATGTATGTATGTATGTATGTATGTATGTATGTATATTTCCATGGCATATGGTAAGAATTAGTGAGAAGATATGAACTCTCGAAAAGAAGCTACAATTTTAAACGATAAGCACAGACATCCCCTCTGGGAGGTTTCCATTAGTTAATAACTGAGAGGTAAGGAGGTGACTATAATATATTTGAGCAAAGAGCCTTCCAGGAGAGAGAAAGCAAGTGTAAACAGCCAGGAGGGCCTCGTTGTATTTGAGGAGTTAAAACTGTTGAATAGGTTAAAGTTACTATTGGGTTTCCATGGAAAGAGAAATTACTTTGAATATGATCCTCCTGGAATAGACCTTGATGCCAAGGACATGGTGGACTGCTAAAGATTACTAAATAAACAAAAGCCATTAAATCCCAAATGATGCTGTACTGAGGCTGGACTCAGAAATGCAAGTGGGATTAAAGTGAAGATAGGGAAAGTTAGAGAAGTGAAGTTGGACACTACAGTTTCAGTCACCACATGTTTGAGAGAAAAGGGATGAAGAATGTAATGAAGATGCAGCTCAAAAAGAAGTTGAAACCAGACCACAAAGGCTTTGCACACAGGCCATGGAGCTTGTGTTTCATTTTGAAAGTGTTTCTGAACCCTTGTATTTCAAAGGAGAGGAAAAGCAAAGTCATCTTAACAACTTAGGGAATTACTCATGAAAAGCTCTCCCTGTTAATACTCCCCTTTTTATGATGATTTTCCTTTTTTCCTCTCACTTTGACTGATTCCTATTTTTTTGTTTTGCTTTTTGAGATTATAATGTAATCACAGCATTCTCCCTTCCTCTTTCTCCCTCCAAACCCTCCATGATACTCCTCCATGTTTTCATTCTAATTATTTATGGCTGCTGCATCATCTGCTGCTACTGCTACTGCTACTGCTACTGCTACTGCTGCTGCTTCTTCTTCTTCTTCTTCTTCTTCTTCTTCTTCTTCTTCTTCTTCTTCTTCTTCTTCTTCTTCTTCTTCTTCTTCTTCTTCTTCTTCTTC
>JADRCD010178449.1:14204-41472 GCA_019843815.1 Montemys delectorum
AAAAAAAAAAAAAAAAAAAAGCTTGAAATATATATAGCCAAGTTCTTCTAGTCTAATCTTTTGATTTTGCTGATTTGGTAAAATTTTGAAATTATCTTCTCTGGTTGCATGTGTTTATAGGAAGATAAAGCCTAAGGGATTTGTTTTTTAAAAATCCATTTCTATGAGATTGAAATTAATTAAACATCTTGCATTTATATCCAACTTGGATTTTGAAAATGCTTATGCTTTTTTTGCTGATAATTTTGAATGTTAAGAATGCTCAGTATGGAAAACTTAGAATGTTAAACTATATATTGGAAGAGATAAGCAGTATCTTATATTATATAATTAAGCAGTGACTAACTCCTTAAAATGAGGAACATTGCATATGAATGCTTCTTGGGACAAACACTCCCTATGATATGCTTGTTAGTTACTAATGATGATACATTTTTGTCTGTTTGTTTGTTTAGTATCTTATGTAAACATGTTTCAAGAGTTTTGATGAGTACAAGTACCTTTTTCTTCAGGTAGATAGAAATGCAACTTAAAACTGTTCCTTGATACATTAGGATAAAATGTAGCATCTCTTTCTCAACACTTAAAAATTCATGGATCTTTTGAACTCCTTGCAGAGCTTCAGACTAATTGGAACAAAAGAAGGAAGAGGAATAATAGTCATGAAAAAGAACAGCCCAGCTGAAATAAGATGATAAGAAAGGAGATTGACCAAATGACTCAACGAAGCAAGCTAGTTAAGGTCACCAAATAATGATAAGGTATTGATATTGTTTAATCACATGAGAACCTCTGTAGGGAAGGCAGGAGTAGGCTTCTTAGAGGACAGAAGCTCTTGGTAGGCTCCCCCTTCTGAAGATCGATGGTGTTGAGACATTTTTTTTTTTAATTAGGTATTTTCTTCATTCACATTTTTGATAGTACAGCTCACTTTTCCTGAAGTAGAGGTTGATAAGAGGACAGAGAACACTCAAATAGGTCCCACAATGGGAACTTGTTCTGTTTCTTGTTTTATTTTGAGCACTTTTTTGAAGATGAGATATGTTTTAGTTCACATGTTAAATTGTTTATTCTGACTTGTATATTATCTTTTAAGATATTTTCAAACATTAATATGGTATAATTGCCAAACAAATTATATATGTTCAAGGCATATTATAGAGTTATTTAACATACACTGTGAATATAATGAATATATCTGTCATTTTACACGGTTTCTGTCTTCTGTATATGTAGTTTTAGGAAAATTATGTCCCATTTTCTTGGTAAAAGTTTGTTAAATATTTATTTGTTGTTATTTTATGTGGATGAGTGTTTTGCTTACTTGTTTGTATGCGCATGAATCCTGTGCTGTGCCCAAGGGTGCTAGAAGAGGGCACTGTATCTACTCAAGCTGAAGTCTCACTGATGGTTTTGATCTACCATATAGATCCTGAGAACAAAGCTGGTTCTTTGCAATAAACAAACAAACAAACAAACAAGTGCTTTTTACCTGGTGATCTACATCTCCAGTCCTCTCTTGGAAAAGTTTAATTAACAAGATAAGCTAATTTTAGATACCATGAAGAACAGCAAAATGTTTTAAGAATTCAAATTGAGAAAGCTCTTTTTTTATTAGATATTTTCTTTATTTACATGTAAATTTTTCCTTACCAAGTTTCCCCTCCAAAAAACAAACAAACAAACAAACAAACAAAACCAACAAGAACAAACCCCTGTTGCCTCCCCCCTCCCCATGCCTGCCACCCTACCCTCTCCCACTTATTGGCCCTGGCATTCCCCTACACTGGGGCACAGTTCATAAGTAGGTTACACTGATAGTTTTTTTTGTATATAAATCCTAGACATCAAAATAGTATTAATTGAGGTAAAATACTTTTGACTCAAGCTAGCACAATGGAGTTGCTATAGAGCACATTAGTTAGGGAGTCCCTTATAATTTTTTAAACAGCACTAGAGAGTGTGGCCTGGTAATGACTTTACTTATGATTGTTAAAAGTTAACAATGGTTCAGTTGATCATGTGTGAGCATGGCAATGCATCTGTTTCATTGCCGAAAAACATATCAAGTATCTGTGAGGGAGCCTTCCTAAGTTCTAACATAAGTGGTTGTGTAGGCAACAAAGCCTCTGATGTTCCACAAACTATGTATAGTCTCTCGGGAATTACATTAGTAACTTGCTTATTTTGATAAAAGGAAAATTTGATCATTTGGATTGAAAATAGAATATGTATCTAAATTTAAAGTACTTCTTGCTGTTTAAAAAGTTTTTGGAGTTTATTAAATGGAAATTGAATTATAAGGATGTATAAATAATGGTGTGATAATATATGTCATTTTTTTAGGAGTGATGATTATCAAGTAATGCTTGTAAAACTGAATCAATATTCAGAAACAAATAAGAGAACATTTGTTTTTAGACTACGGTGTATTTCATGTAAACTGGGCTTGCAAAAGAATTGTATAACTTTCAGTGACAAAAAGGCATCCCTCTGACTAGTGAAATAATATATGATTAAATAAATTTATGAAGAAAAATCTCAACTAAAAGAGACAACTATTTAACAAACAGATTACTATAATATAACAGATAAGGATATATCTGAAAGAGAAGGAATTCACTTTAATTAATGAGAGAGTTCAGAGTTAACACTTTCTTTATTCTTGGCTACCAAATCAGGCATAAGTAAACTTGACAATATGAAGTCTTAAAGAAACATGAACAATATTGTCTATTTTGAATATATGCTATCACATTTAATAACAACATTGATACTAGTAAACAGGGGCTGGAGAGATGGCTCAGTGGTTAAGAGCACTCATTGCTCTTCTGAAAGTCCTGAGTTCAATTCCCAACAACCACATAGCAGCCCATATCATGTACAGTGTGCAGATGTCCATATAGACAATGTACCCATATACTGAAATACATAAATGAATATAGTTTTAAAGATAAATGTATTCAAGTTTTCATAAATTATAACAAATATAAATTTGCCTCTAGATTTAATTACATTCTGGATAAGAAATAACTTAAATTGGAACTAATGTTTTCTAACATTTCTACTACAGAAAAGAGTATATGTCTACCTTCTCTGCTACCAGGCAGTGACTGAACCCTTTCAATGGATCAAACATGGGCATGTGGGGATTGATGCTTTAATGTGTAGATATTGTTCTTAAGTATTTTGTGGCTAATGTATACTTCACAAGTGCAAACACACTTTATTTCAGAGAAACATTCTATCCAGAGGGACTCAATTTTAACATTACATTCTGGAGATTAAATGCTTACATCTGAATAAAAGTTATTAGTAGCCATGCCTTAAATTTGTTTCATTAAAAGCTCAAACCACAACAAAGTTTAACTTATTAATATACACTATTTGTGCAAGACTTTATAATTCTGGATTCTATTATATAGAGAAGAATGAGGTATTTTGGTTGTCCACTAATGTTCTGGCTAAATATTTATTATGCTTGTTTACCATAAATGGCTTAGGCTTTAGAGTTAACAGGAAAGGGAAGCATTAGTATTATGAACAAAATATATATTAACACATTAATCATGTACATTTCCTCCCATAAATATTGTATACATATTAGATTGAAAAACATTGCTTCCTATTTTTATAATTATTGATTTAAATTTTATAAAGTTTATTTATAAACTGTCATCAAGAATAGATGATAAATAATACAGAAGAAAAAAAGAAAATAGCATCCATCATCTAGAAATAAAATCCATTAAATTTTCTTATGTCAAGTCAATTAATAAACTTAGTAAGGAAACAATTTAGATTCTAAAAATATCAGAAAGTTACTACCAAACTTGCATGAGCATGTCACACTGAAATGATTAACTTAACGAAATACAATTTATCTGTGACACAAGTATCATTCAATTGATCTATCCTGACCATGACCATGTAGCTCAGCTTCGTTCTATGTCGAGGGCTATGTAGGAGGAATGACAAATGGCTCCAGAACATTTAGAACATGAAGTGTATGGGTTGCCACAGCCACATGGGTCTGGCTTGGTGTAACACAGGCCAGTTGACTATGTGTCCTGAGGATTTTATGTTGTTTTGGAGTTCTGTTCTGCTTGCTGCCCTCAAAACTCTCTTAATCTAAGAGTTATATGAAAAATTTAAGGTGACTTTTAGCCCCTCAACAGGTAATATCTCTGGCATTAACAATAAAAATGCTTGTTCTCTTCCTGGCGTTGCTGCTGGAGCAGATTGTGATTCTAGAAACACACTAGAGAAGAACATAGAGATGGAGATTGTGAACAATAACTACCACCCTTAGAAAACATTTGGAAAAATAAAATTGTTAGTTAAGTTAGGTTGAGATGAATTTACTACTGGCTACAATGTTAAGAAAATCTTAGGGGACTATATGAAGTTCAGAAAGCACACTCTTATTCATTAAGCTAGGATCCTTTTCTGGTCAGGAAATAATAATGGCAATACTGGTTTAACCATCACTGAGTCTGGACTGGGGATAACTGGCTCCTTATACATATTTTTTGCACTCAACTTCCTAAAATGATTTATTTAGAATTGCTGATGAGTAATACACATTTTGAGAATTTCAGGTAGATATGACTGATTTTTATATAAAAGTTTAGATTTGTGTTCTTTTAAATTTCTTACAAGATTACTTTTAAAGATAAATAATAAAATAATTACCTCTTTCTTTGTATCCACAAATTACTGCCTGCCAGGAAGAGAAACTGGCTGAGAAAAATTCTTTGCCTGCTTATGCTTTTTGTTAGTCTATAACAAGTTGCTTTGTTCTGAATGTTCATGGGGCTTTAGAATAATTTGTTTTCTTTACCTGTATTATTTAATGTTATTTCTTGTAAAGGTATTGGAAAACACACTGTTTTGTCATAATCATTCACAAGATGAAAACTAAAACTTAAGCATGTTATAACTGTAAATGGCATAAAAGATTTTCTTAGGCTATATAAGCTATGAAGAAAGAACAAAGAATGGTGTGGTGTGGCTGGAACATTGTTTCTCCCATCCATCAACTATGTGTGTGTGTGTGTGTGTGTGTGTGTGTGTGTGTATGTGTGTGTGTGTGTGTGTGTGTGTGTGTGTGTGTGTGAATTTTGTGTGAATTGGGGTTGGAATAATGTTCCTACCATTCAAAGTTGTGTTCAATTGAAGCCTGCTTGTTGGCGCTTTGCTCTAACCATTCTATGTGTGAATATGTATAAGTTTGTCTGTAGGTCTGTATGCATGTATGTACATATGTACATATATATATATACATGCATACTTATTTGTATAAAGTTGTTAGACTCTGTCTTTTGTCTTTTCCAGTGTGTGTGTGTGTGTGTGTGTGTGTAAGTGTGAATTAACTGTAACATTTTAAGCATCATAGCATTTTTGTAGAGCACAGAAACTCTTGTCTCTTAACTATACACCAATTTATATGTCAAGAAGGAAAGTGAGTCACTCAAGGAAAAACAGACTTAAACAGAGCTAGTTTAATTAATAGAGCTTCAAAATAATTGAAAATATAGTTTCTTGATTAAACACTAGAATACTGGGTAAATGGAACCAATTAATTCATTACAAGAGAAATCTGTTGCAAATATTGATACAAAGTATTCCTTGTCACAGATGGCATGGTAAATTTCAGTTACATTTTCTAATTATTGACTTTGAAAAATCCGATTGCCTTCTTACTGGATATCCTGTATGAGAGCTTAGATAGAAAACACGCACTTCCTACTTTGTGCCTTTGAGATTATGTATACAGTCATCATGGTGGCACAGCAACTCTGTGGCAGCAGGAGTGATAGCTACTGTATGCTCATATCTCATGAATATATGATAGATGCAAATAATGAAATATTTTATCATAAATATATTTCCAACTGTAATGAAGTATTACAGAAAAAACTGAACAAAAATAATTATGAACATACTTTAATTTTTTTTCAAGAAAGTGGGGACGAGCCTAAGCACATAGGCACAGGGGGAAATTTCCTGAACAGAACACCAATAGCTTAGGCTCTAAGATCAAGAATTGACAAATGGGACCTCATGAAATTACAAAGCTTCTGTAAGGCAAAGGACACTGTCAATAGGACGAAAAGGCAACTAAAAAATTGGGAAAATATCTTCACCAATCCTATATCTGATAGAGGGCTAATATCCACTATATAAAAAGAACTCAAGAGGTTAGACTCAAGAGAATCAAATAGCCCTATTAAAAATGGGGTACAGAGCTAAACAAAGAATTCTCAAGTGTTGAATACCAAATAGCTGAGAAACACCTGAAGAAATGTTCAACATCTTTAGTCATCAGGGAAATGCAAATCAAAACAACCCTGAGATTCCACCTCACACTAGTCAGAATGGCTAGGATAAAAAAAATCTCAAGTGACAGCAGATGCTAGAGAAGTTGTGGAGAAAGAGGAATATTTCTTCATTGCTGGTGGGATTGAAAGCTGGTACAACCACTCTGGAAATCAGTTTGGCGGTTCCTCAGGAAATTGGACATAATACTACCAGAGGACCCAGCTATACCACTCCTGGGAATATACCCAGAAGATGCTCCAACATGTAATAAGGACACATGCTCCACTATGTTCATAGCAGCATCATTCATAATAGCTAGAAACTGGAAACAACCCAGATGTCCCTCAACAGAGGAACGGATACAGAAAGTGTGGTACATCTACACAATGGAGTACTACTCAGCTACTAAAAGCAATCAATTTATGAAATTCTTAGGGAATGGATGGATCTAGAGAATAGCATCCTGAAAGAGGTAACTCAGTCACAAAAGAACATACATGATATGCATTCTCTGATAAGTGGATATTACCCCAGAAGATCGGAATACACAAATTACAAACCACAAACCACAAGAAACTCAAGAAGAAGGAAGACCAAAATGTAGATACTTCAATCCTTCTTAGAAGGGGGAACAAAATACCCATAGAAGGAGAAGTACAGACTAACTATGGAGCAGAGACTAAAGGAAGGACAATTAAGAGACTGCTCCACCTGGGAATCCTTCCCATATTTAGTCATCAAATTCAGACACTATTGTGGATGCCAGCAAGTGCTGGATGACAGGAGCTTGATATAGCTGTCTCCTGAGAGGCTCTGAAAGTACCCAACTAATACAGAAGTAGAGGCTTACAGCCATGCATTGGACTGAGTACAGGGTCCCCAATGAAGAAACTGGAGAAAGGACCCAAGGAACTGAAGGGTTTGCAGCCCCTTAGGAGGAACAACAATATGAACTAACTAGTACCGTTAGAGCTCCCAGGAACTAAAACTCCAACCAGAGTACACAGGAAATCCAGGATGCAATGAGAAGACCAAACCTAAGGATAATAGGTATAGAAGAGAATGAAGATTCGTCAGGTAATGGGCCAGCAAATATCTTCAACAAAATTATAGAAGAAAACTTCCCTAACCTAAAGAAAGATATGCCCATAAACATACATTGGTTGCCTTACTGATTTTCACTTTACCAAAACATCTCTTTTTAGGCTCATAGTTAAATTTCTCTATAGTACAAAAAGTTGGACATGATTGTATGAAACAATTCATAAGTTCTTTACTATCATTTCTTTCTTTCTTAACTCTGTATCCTAAATTTTGTGTAAGGTTAATATGAATGGTTTGTTTCTAATATATTAACTTAATATTTAATAGAATTTAGTTATCAAAGATTATAGTTTTTCTAAAAGCAATATTATTGATAAGCAAGAAGGCTGAAATCTACATGATTTCTTCTATTCCTCTTTTATGAATTAGAGGATATAATGCCTGTGGCATTATATCCTCTGTCGAATCACATTACGACAGTGACAGGCCTGTGATTGGACAGAAATAGAGAGGTAGAAGTAGAGTTTGAGGAGGAAAAAGGGCAGAGAGCAGGAGGGGAAGATTTTCTTCATCATGGAGGTAGACAATGAGGATGAGTCATACCCAGGGTGCTTATAACCAAACAAAGGTTATTACAAAATAGATTAATTGGGTTTAAATATGTGCCTTATTATTTGGTTCTGAAATTATTGTATTGGCATCTTGTAAATTGTGATCTTATTATTATATAAACCTGACTGGATAATTAAGCCTTAAGAGTCATGCATTAGCAACCAGGTCCTGGGTGCTAGATGAATGATTGTGGGGGTGTGTAAGATGTTGCATGTAAGTGAGATGATGTTGTTAGCTGGGAGAGAATAGCAAGAGCCTGCAGGGACGTGGTGTTGACAGTCGGTACCGGCTTAAGAACGTGGCCCAATGGGAAAGGGAGTTTGTGGGGTGGATTCATTTTTTTTTAAATTAGATATTGTCTTTATTTACATGTCATATGATTTCCCCTTTCCCAGTTTCCCCTCAAAAAAACAAAAAACAAAAAACAAAACAAGAAAAACTAACAAGAACAAATCCCAGTTGACTCCCCCCTCCCCCTGCTTGCTACCCCACCCTCTCCCACTTATTGGTCCTGGCATTCCCCTACACTGAGGCACAGAACCTTCACAGTGTCAAGGGCTTCTCCTCCCATTGATGATCAACTTTGCAATCCTCTACTATTCACATGCTGCCAATTCCTCCAACAATCATCAAATGAGATTTTATTTAATTTTCCTCTCAAATGCTCACACAACTACTTCAGGCAGCTGCGTGCAGAAAATGGAAAGGAAATAATCTGTTTCCCTCCAAGTAAGAGCATTTATATGATACATTCATTGCTCATATGTATGCTTTATAAACATCATATTTTTGTTTAGAGGGTTATTTTAAATACCTATGACCAAAGGTATTTCATCCCTTAAGAAGGATTCAAAAATCAACCATCTACATATTGCTCTATGGACACTTCAAATACTTTTAATATTTCTATCACTTTTTAATTATATTAGTCTGAAGATATAGTAAATAATCTTCTTCTGAATAGTATCATGTACCCAAGAGTTATATTTATTCAAAGAGAATAAAGGAGTCATATCATCCATGTCACCAAAATAAATCATGACTGTATGTCCTATGGGATCACCATGTAATTTTCTATTTTAATATACATGTTTGTTTGACCCAATGTACTTATTTTGTGAGAAGGTGATTATAAAATATTTACTGTTGTAAATCATCTTTGCTGTGTATAGATCTCTGATCTCTACACAGGCAGTTCCCCATAGTTGGTATATGAAGGCTTGAGGCTTAAATGTTTTAAATCTATGGCTATTCTGTAATATAACAGTAAAAGCATACCCATCATTTCACACAATGCTGTGAGGATCTAGAGCAGAGACTCACCGGTAACTTATCTGAAATGTTGAGAACATAATTGAAAGGCAAATACTCCTGTATACGAAGACATGGAACTCCACAATTAAGCTTTTCATATATGAAGGTATGGCTTATTACATTCCCAAAAGCTAATAAGATTATTTGAATATGTATGTAAATGTATATGTAGGAAAGATGATAAAAGAGAAACGTACAGGTAAATTTAATAAGTAATTTCTCTAAAGTTTAAATAAGCAATGAAACTGGGAAATAATTTCATCCTGTGTTGTGTGTGATGGTAGAAACACTTTCATGTTAGTTTTATATCTCTAAGTTCTATTGCAAAGCTGGTTTTGTGGTAAGACTGAATAAATGTTTTATGCATTAATGTCTGAATCAACAAACCATATTTACAGCTTTCCAAAAATTATAATAGCATCATTTACTTCTCCCATTTGTCTTGTTTCTGTGTAATTTACTACTTTAGCAGAAAACAATAAGAGATATGGCCATTATGCTATTTTAAGACTGACAGGCAGTCATGCTTAATGTCTATGCCCCATTTCCCTTCTCTTTCAAACAAAGCTCATAATCATATACACATCATTGCTGGCTTATATATGGATTAGCTGCATGTGATTTATATCAACCTACATTTGACACCAAATATGCACTCAACTCCTAGCAATTCTTTTAAGCACATTTTGGTTAATAGGAGACATTCCTAAAATATCATGGTTAATGTAGTATTTTAAAGCAGGTTTCATGTTTATTTCAACATCTTAATGTTTTTAAATATAATGTCAGTTTTTCTGGTATATAAATCTATTCTACAAACTTATTTCATGACATATTTTTGAAAATCTTACTCATAAGATTACAGTGGCATCATTGCTACTCTTGCTCTCGTTTTCCTGATGTAAGTTAAGGATATTGGGATGGTTGGAGTGAAAATGCATTCCCCCCATGTTAATATATTAGAATGTTTAGTCCCAGGTCCTAAAATAATTAGGAAGAATTAGGAAGTGTGCCCTTGTTGGAGGTATGAGTTACTAGGGATGGACTTTGGGGTATTACTGTGACAGGCTTGAGAATGTTGTTTCTTGGAGTAATATGAAAGACTTTGAGACCTGGGGTCAGAAATGCTATTGAATTCCTAATAAGCCATACTATGAGGAACATAAAAAAGCAGTGATGAGGGGCCATGCCTATCCACTGGATAAGATCTCTACAGGCTCTATCTCCCCTTTCTTGGTGCCACCCACCCTTCCCATAAATTTTAACCCAGAATTGCTCCTGTCTAAAACAAATGCAGGGACAAAGAGTGGAATAGAACCTGAAGGAAAGGCTATCCAGAGACTGTCTCACCCAGGCACCCATCCCATCTGCAGACACCAAACCCAGACACTATTGCTGCCAAGAAGTACTTGCCGACAAGAGGCTGGTATAGCTGTCCCCTAAGAGGCTCTGCTAGAGCCTGACCAATACAGATGAGGATGCTTGAAGCCAGCAGTCTGACTGAGCACAAGGACCCCAATGGAATAGTTAGGAGAAAGATTGAAGGAGCTGAAGGGGATTACAATTCCATGGGAAGAACAAAAATTATCAACTAACCAGACATCCCAGTGCTCTCAGATACCAGACCACCAACTAAAAACTACACATGGAGGGATCCACGACTGTAGCTACATATGCATAAGAGGAATATGCCTTATAGGGCAACAATGGCATGAGAGGTTCTTGGTGCTGTGGAGGCTTGATGCCCCAGTGTACGGGGATGCTAAGGTGGTGAGGTAGGAGTGGGTGGGAGAGCAGTCTCATAGAGGTAGGTGGGATGGGGTTTTCGGAGGGGAAACCTGGGAGGGGGACACCATTTGAAGTGTAAATATATAAAATAATCATTTTTTAAAAAAGTCATAAGGAAAAATTTGAGTACTCATAACTGTTCAAGTGGTTTTAAAGGGGAAGAATAGTGTCAGTGGGCTTAAAGACTCTTCTGCTAATATTATGGCAAGTAAGTTAACTGTTATTTTACTCTTGCTCTCAAATTTACTTGAGGCTAAATTGAAGAGATTTGGGTTAAAGGTTTTACATACCAGATGATAGGATAGTTTAGTTGACTGTGTCACATGATTAATAGTGATCACTAGTAATGCAGATCTCCATTGAGGTGACACTTGAGCAAAACGTGTTCGTAAGGAAATCAAAGGATTTAAAGAAAAGCATGATTCGAAGTTGTGTAAAGGTTGTAGCACACTCAAGCATAGCCCTACCCAGCTAAGCTTCAAACTTGTGAAAATGAATTGAAGAAAAGCTTAATCAGCAAAAGAATCCAACAATTATTAATAACTTACAGAAGTTAAATCAAGGAGGTGTCCAGTTTCTAGCCCAAGCAAGCAGAGGAACCAGACAGCATTGCCCATGTGATTCTGGCTTCATCAAGAAGGATACACCTAAGAGCTTATACACTGTGTTTTGTATAGACATTGAGGACAGATTTTTGACAGAGAAGTCCCTGCATGGAGGAACAGAAAAACAATTCCATGAAGCTGTGAAGGCAAATGCTAAATTGCATTGGAGTTTCCAAGATGTTCCCAATTCCAGAGATGTAGGGGGATGCCTATCAAGAAGAGGTGCTCATAGGGTGTGGAAATAGCCCATTAGAGAAGTATATTATGGTCAACAAGGGTTAATCTAGCTGGAGATGTGAAGGGTGCTTTGATATCAGGAATAGAGATGGAGACTTTGGAGTTTTTCATGCTGCTTTTAGGTCTTGCTTTGGTCCAGTACTTCCTCAATATTCTACGTATCCTCCAATGGGAATATATACTATGGTAATATATATTCTATGCTATTGTATG
This sequence comes from Montemys delectorum, assembly GCA_019843815.1. Taxonomy (NCBI): domain Eukaryota; kingdom Metazoa; phylum Chordata; class Mammalia; order Rodentia; family Muridae; genus Montemys; species Montemys delectorum. The sequence goes on from JADRCD010178449.1 coordinate 26,342, forward strand.
ATCTGTATGATCTTGATTATACAGAACAGTTTATTAAAGATATTGTCTTGAGTCTCAGGGGAGACTTTTGACTTTTAAACAACATTGAGATTGTGGTAGACTATGGAGACTTTGGAGTTGGACTAAATACAATCCGCATTCTGACTATTGTGGCCAGGTAATGGAATGTGGCAGTTAAAATGAAAAGGGTCCCAGATACTCATCTATTTCCACGCTTAGTCCCAAGTTGATGAAAGATTTGGTAAGAATTAGGAGATGGCCATGGTGGAAGACATATATTCTCTTTGGAGAAGCTGTGTCATTGCGGGTCAGCTTCAAAAGCCCAAGGTCTAGCTTTTCTACCTACCAACTGCAGATAAGGATGAAAGCCCTCAGAACTGTTCCAGCAAGCGCTTGTCTGCTTCTCACCATGATGATCATTAACAACCCTCAAAAAATCATAAGCAAGCTTCCAATTAAATGGCATTTCCTATAAGAGCTGCTTTAGTCATAGTTTCTCTTGACTATAGTATAACAGTCCCTAAGACAGACTTTCCCTATTATCTCTAGAAATATATAAAGTTGTCTGTGTTTGTGAAATATTAGGGAAATTAAAAAAATACAATAATATAAAGAAGTCACATTTTATGACCAGTGATTTATGAAACCGGAAATTAATGACATTTTAATACTTAAAAGTTTAGATAATGTAGAAAATTTCCTAAAATTCTTCAAATGGGAACATACGTTCAGAATAATACTGATGGAGAAAATATTACAAAGTGATCACTGCTTTACAGTACTTAGCTAGAGGTGCTATTTTTAGAAAACCTGATGTATATTAGGTATTTATGCATTTGTTTGGGTAAATTAAAAAAAAACATAATGAGATATATTAGAAATCTTGTGTTAATGAAAGTAGCAAAACAAATAGGAAATAAGCACCAAGTCATAGAAAAAAATAGTTAATTAAAAAGATCTAAGAAAGTGATATTACATGAAATATAAATGAATAAAAGTGAATGAAAAAATAAATACACACTGCACCATAAATGAGAAAAATTGATATGTATGTTAAAGAAAAATTCATGAAACCAATGTGAATATTTTTATTAATTTATAAAACTCATAATTTCTATTTTAAATATTTGAAAGCATATAAATATAGAGAGGAATTTTAATATATGTTCTGTATCAATATAACATATTTAGCATAACATGTAAAATCAGAAGTGATTATTGGATTCTGTAATTTTTGTTAGAAAATTTACATGAATTTTAATATTTCAGACTTTCACATGGAACTAAAATTTACAGTCCATATTTCTTATTGAAAATTTATTTTATAAAAGTTAGAATAATCATCTGAAATTTTGATAAAAATTTATGAAATATAGACTTAGCCACACTGAGTAGTACCTTAAATGCTTTTAAATATTTGCTCAGTTTCACTGGATAGCATCTTTCAGAAAAAATACTTTAAGTAATAGGTTTATTTTTAACCTTTTAAAAAATTGTGTTGTAGTTTATTATTTGGTTGTGTGTGCTTTACCTGTAGGGTAATATCTGTACCCTGTGTCCAGTACCTGTGGAATCCAGAAAAGGTCATCAGATCACTGTGAACTGAAATTATAGAAGACTTTTAATCAACACTGGGTGGGTGCTAGGGACTGAACCTACATCCCTTTGGGAATTAAAAAGGACTCTTTACCATTGAGCCAGTTCTCATCCTATGAATTTTTTTGTTTGTTTGATTCATCTTTGATTTTGTTGAAACAATGTTTGATTATGTAGATATGGTTGGTTTAGAACTTATATGTTGTCCAGATTGGCCTCAAATCCATAGGGATCTGCCTGACTGCTTCTCAAGTACTGAGATGAAAGATTTGAGCTATTAAGCCGAGATGATGATGAAGATGAAGATGAAGATGATGATGATGGTGGTGGTGGTGGTGGTGGTGGTGGTGGTGGCGATGATGATGAAGATGATGATTAATTTGTATGTGCATGCATGAACACATGTGCACACACACGCACATGGCAATGTAATTAGGGGTCACTTCATGGCACTCATGTGGATATCACAGGAAGTTTGTTTTCTTCTTCAAGCTTGAGTTCTGTGGATCAAACTCAGACTCTATTATTTGAAAGCTCTAAATTTGTGAGCCAAAAGAAGCTATTTCTCTTAATGAGTCAGTTATGTCATCTATTTCTTATAGTTATATAGAGTTGACAAGAACAGACAGCACAGAATTTTTCTCACTGTCTAGGAACCAAACATGTTCATATATGAGTGGCCATACTAAGGATTACTTCAATCAATTTGAGTTATGAATTCATTAACAATTGTAACCGACCTAATTGGGGGTAGGTAAAGTTGAAATTGTATGGAAAAGATGTGTGTAGAAAGTTAGGGATTCTTTTACATTTTGCAGTTTGTTTTCTGTGTCTAAACCAATACAGAAAAATTATTAATCACTCAAAAGCTGGGGAATCAATTGCAAAGTAATGTGTCTTTAACTTACGTATAAAAGTTTAAAGAATAACACTGACAAATATTAATTTATGCTGCTTACTTTTTCACTTAGTTGCAGTAGAAAAACTTTAACTTCTTAGTTGTGGTACCTGCCCACCCCATGCACATGGACCTGTTCCCTGTCTCAGCTCAGTGACTTCTTTGTTTATGTTTTTATTTCTTTTTTTATAAGATGTTTTATTTATTTACAATATCTCCTTTTCCAGATTCCCCTCCAAAAAAAAAACAGTTAAAAGAAAATTAAAAAAATAACTATAAATTAAAACAAGCCCCTGTTCCCTCCCCCCTCCCCCTGTTCACCATCCCACCCCATCCTGCTTACTGGCCCTGGTATTCCCCTACACTGGGGCATAGAACCTTCAGAGGGCCAAGGGCCTCTCTTCCCATTAATGGCAGACTTGGCCATCCTCTGCTATACATGTTCTGCTGGAGCAATGAGTCCCCCCATGTGTACTCTTTGGTTGAAGTTTTAGTCCCTGGGAGCTCTGAGGGTACTAGTTAATTCATATAGTTGTTCCTCCTAAGGGGCTGCAAACCCTTCAGCTCCTTGGGTCCTTTCTCTAGCTCCTTCATTGGGCACCCTGTATTCAGTCCAAGGGATGGCTGTGAGCCTCTACTTCTGTATTAGTCAGGTAATGCCAGAGACTCTCAGGAGACAGCTATATCAGGCTCCTGTAGTACAGCACTTGCTGGCATCCACAATAGTGTCTAGGTTTGATGATTGAGTATGGCAAGGATTCCCAGATGGAGCAGTCTCTGAATTGTACTTTCTTTAGTCTCTGCTCCATAGTTAGTCTCAAGGACCTCCACATAAAACCAGATACACTCAAACTAATAGAAAAGAAAGTGGGGAAGATCCTCGAGCACATAGACACAGGGGAAAATTTCCTGAACAGAACACCAATAGTTTATGCTCTAAGATCAAGAATCGACAAATGGGATTTCATAAAATTACAAAGCTTCTGTAAGGCAAAAGACACTGACAATAGTACAAAATGGCAACCAACAAATTGGGAAAAGATCTTTACCAATCATATATCTGATAGAGGGCTAATATACAGTATATACAAAGAACTCAAGAAGTTAGACTCCAGAGAAAGAAATAACCCTATTAAAAACGGGGTACAGAGCTAAACAAAAATGTCTCAGTGGATCGATTTGCATTTTTCTACATGTTGATCGCCAGTTGAGCCAGCACCATCTGTTGAAAATGCTGTCTTTTTTCCACTGTATGGTTTTAGCTCCTTTGTCAAAGATCAAGTGACCATAGGTGCATGGGTTCATTTCTGGGTCTTCAATTCTGTTCCATTGATCTACCTGCCTGTCACTGTACCAATACCATGCATTTTTGTCACTATTGCTCTGTAGTACAGCTTAAGGTCCGGGATTGTGATTCCACCAGAGGTTCCTTTATTGTTGAGAATAATTTTGGCTATCCTGGGTCTTTGGAGGCAAAAGGGGTTTGTTCTTGTTTTTGTTTGTTTGTTTGTTTGTTTTGGAGGGGAAAATGGGAAAGGGAAAATGTACATGTAAATAAAGAAAATACCTAATTTAAAAAAATAAATAAAAATAAAATAAAATAAAATAAAATAAAATAAAATTAAAACAAAAATGTCTCAGTGACTTCTTTCTAATGTGTTTTCCTCTTGAGATAATTTCTGTATGTGGGGCTTAAGTTATATGAGACATTCCAAGTAATTGGTTGTTTCCTATTGTTTAACAGCAATCTTACATCAAATTTCTCCTTGTGATTATATATTTAGACACGTGAATTACTCTATCGTTTGTGTGTGTGTGTGTGTGTGTGTGTGTGTGTGTGTGTGTGTATGAAAGAGGGATTCATGTCTTCCAGTCTGGCCTTGTGCCTTCTTCCTCTGCTTCCGAAAGTGTAAGTTTACAGTCATAGGTCAATATGAAGCCTCCTTTAAAATTCTTTGCAGAAATATGATTTAGTCCTCTGAACTTCATTCAACAATTGTAAGGGAAAATATGTGCAAAAACATCACAAGGTATTTACCCCTGTTCCTGTCTGTGAATTGACAAATTTGTGTTTTGCTTTAGTTACAAGATGGAAGGAATACACCTTATATTACTCTGTATATTTCTTCATCCCTCTGTTACTAAATGCTGGTAAGGAAAACCTATTTCTCTATTTAATAAACTAATGAAGCTATATTTGCTTTACCTAGGTAACTTATTTAAAGGTAGGAAACTTATTTTAGTGTCCTTATGCTTACATGTTCATCCTCCAACTTCACTTTTACTATAATCAGATTTCAACAGCTTCAGTACTCTTATTCTTTCATCCTTTGTTTTTTAATTGGGTCACTTATTCTGGAATATTTTCCTACAAACCTCATTATTTTAATTATAATCATGGACAGATCTTATTAATATATTGTTCCTGCATAACTTAGAGTTCCACTTGATTACTATAGAAACATCATGTTTATTGACTTCTTTGAAAATATCAGTAGAAAAATAATCCCTGTATGTGAGTCTCACCCTTCTTTACATGGGAGACCCAAGCCTTTACATTTACAGGCTTCCAGTTGCCAGAAATTGAATGCATCAAAATTTTCATCTCTCTATGAGCCATTTTCTTCTGTTTACTTTAGATTCTCCCCTTATTTTTATACTAGTAAATTACCAAAGTTGGCCTTTTAGAGGTTGTTTTTATCTTGACCTCAGAATGCATCCTCTGTGTTCATATTTTTTCTCTGGACTTGATAAAGTCAGTATGCCACTTTACTTCCTCAGGTCCTCCTCTGCTACATCCCTAGGAGGCTCATTTTTGCAATTTGCTTACATAACTACAAAACCTTTACTCTATTTTCTCTTTATGAAATAATTTATACAATTTTCTTACAATTACATTCCAAATAAATATATATTCAGATAAATTATTTATTCAAAATATATGCATTTGTCTTATATTCCCACTTATTACAAATATGTTAATTGAGAACATTGAACTATCCACTTCTTTTTATCCTTACTGAAGTATGGGTCTAAGAACAATGTATTACAAAGTAGCAGTGAAGTTATAAAATTATTCATTGAAAATTCCCTTTTAGTGTGTTATAGAGATAATTTCCCAACTTCTATTACATTTTATTTATAGCATGAATTTAAAGGCCAGCAATAGAAGGAAAATTTTATTGGTCATATTACTGTGCCGGCTATAACCAATTTTTTTGTTTTACTTAACTCTAGTATAAAGAGTTTCAATTAGCATGCTTGCAGCATAATATTCTCTGTCAATACATCATAGCAATATTCTAAGCATGAATGCACTTTAGTGAGAACACAAATCATTAGTAATGAAGTGGTCCTTTGACAGATTAAAAACAGAAATGAACTAAACAGAATGGACTAAGAGGCACTTTGCCTATCAAGAGCTTCTGGAGACCATGGCTGTGTTCTTCAAAAATGCTTAACATATAAGACTGAGTATGCAATGATGGTATTTTTCCTTCTTTATGAAAAAAAAATTTGGTTCAAATAGTAACAGTTTTAAACACATAAAATTGAAAGTGTTTGCCCCTTTGCTCACTAGATCAGAAAATCAAACCTTAATGAATCAGGTTATCTAACCAATGTCATAGACTTTTTAAAGATACAAATTTAACTAATATCTAATTATTTTGAATAATTAATATTTTAATTTAACTTTCTTGGTAATGATTCTCTCTCTCTCTCTCTCTCTCTCTCTCTCTCTCTCTCTCTCTGTGTGTGTGTGTGTGTGAGTGTATCTGTAATACAATGAATCCATTAATGTTTCTCATACATATATATGTTTCAGTGAGGACTTGGGATTGGATAACCTATTAAGGGACTTATCCCAGGACTATTTTTGTAGTCCAGTAGCCATTTTGTCTGTAGCTCTTTATCCTAGAATGATACTTTGTATACTTTATCAACCTCCACCTGCATGCCAACTGGTATTTTAAATCTGTATGCCTTGTTTAATTGATCCTATTGTTGAAATTTCCCCATTGTATATAGAAACCAAATATTGTAGAAGACATTCTTGTCCTTTGTCTCCTATAATCTTAATCATTCTCTTGTGCAATTTTACCTGAGCCTTAACTATGTTTTAGATGTAGAAACTAACTGTGGGTATGGACAGTTGTTCTCTGTGTTTTGACCAGAAGTTGGTTTTTGTAATAGTTCCCTTCATTTGTAAAAAGAAGTTTCTTTGATGAGGAAGCGAGAGCTACACTTTGAGAAACTAATTTGACAAAAATGTAATGCTTATTTGCAAATATAAAAATTAGAAACCAAGAATAATATGCACAATTTGATGATGATTATATATAAATAAAAACATGCAATTAATATCTACTAATTGATACAAAACCAAAATTTCTTTTTAAAATTAGAAATAAGTTAAGTTCTTTTACCGTATCATGATTCTGGAGCTTCCAGGTAAAGCATTGTAATACAACAACTACTATAGCAAAAACATATGAAAGCTATGGAGATTGTTCACTGTATTAAAAAAAAAATTGCCCTGCAAGTATGAGGAAAAAAGTCCAGCTCCTAAATCCATGTGAAAAGCAGGGAGTTAGAGACCTGCCTGTAATTCTAGAGCTCAGATAGTGAAGGCACTGGGATGACAAATACAAACAGGGTAGGGAAACTCAATATCCTTCTTATTCAAAAAGGGACCATGCCTCAGCCAATAAAGTATAAAGTAATGGAAGAACACAACTCATAGTTTACTGCTGACCTTTACATTTATATTATACACATGTATTCATGAATTTAAAACGATAAAATTACAAGCTACAGGGACAACTGAATATTTATTGATTCATGTCAACTTTACAAAAGTTTCTCAGATTTTAAAATGGAGAACAAACGAATGAAATTGTAAGATAAATACTAAAAATCCAAGCATTTCATCAAAACATGAAGCACATAAAAAAATCGTCAAGTCATCCTTTATAATTGAGTGCAAATTTGAATGCAACAAGGCAATTCTCTAAGCCATGTATTACAAGAATGTTCTGGAGAATAGACAAACTTTAGAAATGCTCACCAGAACAATTTCTGACACAGATATAAGAAATCTCTCACTCTCATGTACTACTCATGGATGTGTAATATAGTTTAATATTTCTGAAACAATTTGAGAATTTTTGCAAAAGTGAATATAATACTGCCAAGTGTACATATTTTCCATATTTTCTCTCAAGAGAAATAAAATTATATGTAAATTGATGTCACCATCTGTGTTTGTTATAACTGTTTTTTATTTTTATTAGAATTAATTATTTACTTTCCATCCTAGTCTAGGCTTCCTTTCCCTTCTACCCTCCTAGTCCTACCCTCTCATTTGTATCATCCCCATATTCACACCCTTCCCTTATTACTCAGAAAAGATAGCTCCGTTAAAAGAAAGTAATGCAAAGGCAGGCAGCACTGTCAGAGTTCTCATTGTTAGAAATCTCACATGAAGATTATATGCACAACTATTATATATGTGAAAAGGGACTACCTTTGTCTCATTCATGAACTCCTATACATAATTCCATATTTGTGGGTCCTCATATACTCAATTTAGTTGATTTCAACCTTTTCTTGAAGTGCCCTTGACCACTCTGGTTTCTTCAATCCTTCTTTGCCCTCTTCCACATGATTCTCCAAGCTCTGCATAAAGTTTGACTGTGGGTTTCTTCATCTGTTTACATCTGTTGTTGGGTGAAGCCTCTAATATGAAATCTGAAGGTAAATGGAAGGAAGTATAAAAGGTCTTCTCCCTGAGTGAGGTAACCCAGACACCGAAAGGAAAGCATGGTATGCCTTCACTTATAAGTTTATATTAGCATAAAGTACAGGATAAAAGTGCTATATTACACAGACCCAAAGAAGCTAAGTAAACAGGAGGGACCAAGGTGGGATAGGGAGCTTGGTTCATTGATAAGGGAATATGGAATAGAAATCCTGGGTAGATGGAAAGAGGGGACTGTATGGGGATGTGGAGGGTATGGGAACAGGAAGGAAGAGGTGGGGAGATCACACAGGGGACAGTAATGGGAGAGACAACTGGAAGTGGTGGTTGTCATCTATGGGACAAGCTAGAAATCTGAACAATGGAAATTCTCAGGAATTTATGAGGCTGACCTTAAGTAAGACTTCTAGCAACGGGGAATGTGGAACCTGAAAGGACCATCTCCTAAAACCAAGCAAGACTTCCAATGAAGGGATTGAGACATCAACCCAGCCACAAAACCTTTGACTCACAATTTGTGCTACCTACAAGATGTGCAAGGATACAGATGGAGCAGAAGTTGAGGGGATGGCCATCCATGGACCGGCCCAGCCTGATACTTGTGCCATGAGAGGGTGCCCAACCCTGATACTATTAATGATATTCTGTTATACTTGCAGATAAGAACTTAGTATAGCTGTAGCTGCTTATAATAGCTAACATCAGGAAGGGAGCCAGTGTGACTCAAGAGGAAAATATTTTTTAAAGTTATATTCAAAATATGAAATAATGTATAATAACATAAAAGCTATCAAATATTGATATATGCAAGGATGCATGTAACTATGAAAACACTCTGAACACAGACACAGAAACAAAACTACAAGCTGTATAATTCCACAAGTCATATTGATCTCTTGTGAAGAAAGAATAATGCTTGGCCACTGGGGGATACCCAGTGACAAAAGGAGACACACTTGTAGACCTAGATTTTTCAAAACTTACTTTTAATAAGGGCTTTACTTATTTATTTATTTATTTATTTATTTTTACACTCCAGATTTTTTATCCCCCTCTCGGTCCTCTCTCTGACTATTTCATAGCCCATATCTCTTACCCCCTCATTTCCACTAGGATGTACCTACCCACCCCTATCCCCCACATAACAGACCTCTCCACTCCCTGGGGAATGGCATTTTCTCTGACTGAACCCAGATCCTCATAAATGCTTTACATTCCGTTCTAGCCCACCATGCACCAGAGGTACTGGAAAGGAAACTTTAATAGAGTAAGGTAGTATGTGGACCTATTTAGAAATACTTCTTTGAAGCAAATCCAGTCTGCACAGTCAGAATATCAGCAGTTCAATTCACATCAGTCAGCAGTGGCAGTTAGATCTACATGCAAATACCATTCTCAAATCAGCAATGGCATGTGTATCCAGAAGAAACTGCAAGGCTCTGACAATAGTCTTGAGTCCATGGAAGTGGCAAATAGCCACCAGAACATCACCAGAAGTATTTGTGATGCAACAAATGATGACCAACACGGAAGAGTAAGGTATACCAGTTCCACCCAGCTTTGTCAGCCAAGCCCAGCATAAGCAAAGCCCAATAATGACCAGCAAAGAATGACAGGCATCATAATTCCATCCATCATCCCCTTTTCTTTCGGCTATATTTAGATCCTTTGCAAACATCACTTGTTTTCTCAAGTATCCACTCTAGCAAAACATCACATGCTTCGAGAAAATTACCATATGTCTGTCCTGAGCAAAACATCCTCCCATGTGTCTACTTCAGCAAAAACATCTATTCATAAGGCACTTTCCAGAATAACATCATATGACACAATGAAGTCTCTGAAAAAAACAGAAATTTCCACTTCAGACAGTGGATGGAATGGGACATAAAGAAACTTTAGACAATAAATGTGCCACTATGTTACCTATGTGATGTTCTCCCAGATAGTCATATTTAACATTTATCAGATGCTAATTTAATCATATTATATCACATCTCATTCCATTTAATCATATGATATTAATTATGGGTCAGTAAGGCCTTGATAACTCTTTTTATAATCAATTACTTGCATATAAAGAACCCTTGGTAGCTGGAAGTTTGTCCTCTGTAAGTTTAGTATATTATTTGTGGATAGCGGCATCATTTGTTTGCTTGGTTTTCTACAATGTCATGAACATCTAAACATCACAAAGAGTTGGGAAAGAAATGAGAAAATGCAAACTTAAATTGTGATAGACATTATATTTTTAACTTGAGAGCTGAAAAAGAGTAGAAGTTTGAACAGTCTTTTCATGCAAATGAAAACTGCTTGTGAACATCACTATGGGATTTAACTCTGTGAGGGCTGAATTTCTTCCAAAGACCCTCGTGAAAACTCCAGAGGTGATTTAAATAAGATGAAACTAGTAACATTAAATGACATTTTATCCTATTATTTATTTCTGGTTCCTCTACTGTTACTCTTCAGCAGTAGTGAACCATATGTGGACATTCCCTGAGTTGAAGTTTTGATCATCTAATAAGAATGCCAACCAGAAACAAGAAACAACTTGAAAAAGAAGACATCAGTATGAAACTAGATTTTGTTTTCACTGAGCAAATCTGAGGAGGCGGGACTTAATGGATTTCCTTCTCCTATGTTTCAGTAAGAATCTTATTCATAAGATATATAAGAGCAAATGTATGCTATCAGTTTTGGGCTTTTGGTCATTTTTTTTATTTGCATTTCAACAAAGTTATAACAAATTATCCCTATAAATTGTGAGTACAGATATTTCTTTTTTTTATTTCTGGTCCTGGTTGAGTTAGCTTGGGCTATTAACATATGCTGTTTTCAAATATCCCAATGTAGATAATGTTTGGAGAAAGAGATGGATGATAAAAAATTAAAATTTGGAAAAAAAATTAAAATTTGGAAACAGCTGAAAATGAAATCTAGTATATGATCAATTGTTAATATTAACTGAAATAAAGTAGAAAATGGATATAAATGTTACTTCACTTTCCTGACTCTCGGTCCATCTCCCCAATCTCCTCCCATACCTTACCCTGTCCCCCCTTTCCCCTCCCCCTTCTCTTTTCCTCCAAAGTCCCTCCCAACCAGTACCTCTCAAGATTATTTTATTTCCCCTTCTAAGTAGAAATGAAGCATCCACACTTTGGCCTTCCTTCTTCTTGAGCTTCCTATGGTCTGTGAGTAATATCATGGGTTTTCTGAGCTTTTTGCCTAATATCCACTTACCATTAAGTACATACTACTTGTGTTCTTTTGTGACTGAGTTATCTCACTCAGGATATTTTCTAGATCCATCTATTTGCCTGATAATTTCATGAAGTCATTGTTTTTAATAGCTGAGTTGTAATCTAATTTGTAAATAAACCACATTTTCTATATCCATTCCTCTGTTGAGGGACATCTGGCTTCTTTCCAGCGTCTGGCTATTATAAATAAGAAAGCTTTGAACATAGTGGAGCATGTGTTCCTGTTATATGTTGGGGCATCTTTTGGATACATGCCCAGGATTGGTACATCTTCAGATAGTACTCTGTCCAATTATCTGAGGAACCACCAACCTGATTTCCAGATTGGTTGTACCAGCTTGCAATCCCACCAGCAAAGGATGAGTGTTCCCTTTTCTCCACATTCTCAACAGCATCTGCTGTCAACTGAGTTTTTGATCCTAGCTATTCTGACTGGTGTGAGGTGGAATCTCAGGGTCCTTTTGATTTGCATTTCCTTGATGACTAAGGATGTTGAACATTTTTTTAGGAGTCTATACCCCATTCAATCTTCCTCAGTTGACAATTCATTGTTTAACTCTGTACCTCTTGAAAAAAAGTGTGTAGCAATTGGGGATGGGGAACTGTGCATAGCCACCAGAAAGTGCCAGATTCCAGGAAAACAAGAGGATCCTAGGACCCAATGGGCATGACATTAGCTAAAACACCCAGCAAGAGGAGTGGACAGAACCTCTAGTGACCATATCCAAAGGTTAAGCATGGCTTCCTGGTTGAGGGATGGGGTCCCTCAACCATCTCCAAATTTTTAACCCAGAATTTCCCCAGTCTAAGGGATATATGTAAAGAATGGAACAGTGACAGAAGAAAAGGCCATCCAGATACTGCCCCACCTAGGTATCTATCCCATATGCAGACACCAAACCCAGACAGTATTGCTGATCTCATGAAGTAGTTTCTGGCTGTCTCCTGAGAGGCTGTATCAGAGCCTGACCAATACAGATGCTCACAGTCAACCATAGGCTGAGCATGGTGATCCCAATGGGGTAGTTAGGGAAAGCACTGAAGGAGCTGAAGGGGCTTATGACCCCAGAGAAAGAACAAAAATATCAAGCAACCAGACCCCTCAGAGCTCCGAGGGAATAAACCACCAACCAAAGAATACATGTGAAGGGACCCACAGCTTTAGCTGCACATGTAGTAGAGGATGACCTTCTCTGGCATCAGTGGGAGGGGAGGCCCTTGGTCCTGTAAAGTCTCAATTCCCCAGTGGAGTGGAAAGCTAGGGCTGTGAGGTAGGAGTGGGTGAGTGGATGGGGGAATACCCTCATAGAAGCAGGGAGAAGAGGGGTGGGATAGATGGTTGAGGGGGCAAAACCGGGAAAAAAGATAGCATTTGAAATATAAATAAATAAAATATCCAATAAAAATAAAAATAAATCTTACTTTATATAAAGGAATAAAATTTTCTTAGTTCTGAGATGTATCACTTTCTAAAATATAATCCTGAGAAACAATGGTAGGAACATAATTCTGTATACTTAAACTATGTTCCACAGTCATAAAGCAAATAATTAGTTTTTGACAATTAGCATGTGAAAGTTACTCAAAATATATTTAAAAATTTATACTAAATAGCTAATAATCTTTTAAATCTATACATTTGGTATCATCCTTTTCTCAAGGAAGTTCTCTGATGTTAAATAGTAGATTATAAATATATATTTTTATATATTTCTTTTCAGGAGATCCTGCTTTATTCTAATTATTGATATTATAACATAATTATCCCTTGCTCTTTTTATCTACTAACCATGTCATGTACCCTCATTACTCTTAAATTTATTACACACACACACATTTCAATAGAGTGTTACTTCTGTTTTATCTGATAAGAATGCCAAGCAGATACAGGAAAGCAAAAAAAGAAAAAAGAAAGTGAAAAAAGAAAAAAAATGTTCACATGAAATTAGATATTACACACACACACACACATACACACAGACACACACGCACACACACACAAATCTCATTTAATACAATGGTATGTATGCAATGTGTGTGCGTGTGCATGTGCGTGTGCATGTGTGTGTGTGTGTGTGTGTGTGTGTGTGTGTGTGTGTATTTCAATACTCATTTTTTTCTATTGGACAACCAATCCATGTGTTTTTCTGGAAAAGACTATGTCTCCTACTTTCAGTATTCCATTGTTTCCTGTAAGTTTTCCCCCTTTGGGTTGAACTCACCTCCTGAACTTTTTCAGTCTTCTTTACCATGTTTACCAGTAAACATCTTTACATTGTTCACGTAGGAATCTTGGTAGAATATGGAAACCATGTTATTGACTTGAATAGTATGGTAGGAGGGCGAGATAATTATAAATCAGTGATTCAAATCTCTGAAAGCAGAGTAGTTAGTGGAAAGATCAAGCGTCTATGGCTATTCCATAGGTTGGGAAAGATCAAGCGTCTATGGCTATTCCATAGGTTGGGAAAGATCAAGCATCTATGGCTATTCCATAGGTTGTTGTGATTTCACATCAAGCTGTTCAGGTCTTGGATATATTTTGGATGTTTCAAAAACTTCAGAATTTGTGTGAGTCGTAAGTAGAGGAACATGGAACATACCTATGTAACTTATGCCTTGCTATTGATCCTTATATGTCTCATCTTCACTGCTCACCAAGGGTTGAAGTATCTCTGGTATTTGTTTGACCACTGGGACATTTGATCTAAATGCTTGAGTCCAAGATGCCATGAAATTAATCCTCAGAAACAATAAAGTAGATGAAACCATTCCTTATTTAAAATTGTTTTGTGCAAAACAAACAAACAAACAAAAAAAGGCGTTCTAAAACTTGATACTTGAAATGTAGGGCCATTGTAGTAGCTGAACATGGTCATAAGCCTTCAGAACTGGTTTGTAAGGAGGCTGGGTTTTAGAGCATTTTAAGCAAGAGGCTGAAGAAAGCCCAGACTGCCTTGCAATTTGATTGGTGATTCTTGTGGATGCTAAGAAATCCTGACTGACAAAAAGAATGAGATATCATATCAGAATGAAAACTCTATTAGAAACTGGCCTAAGAGTCATGTATGTTGCAATACAAAACAAAATTCTGTATGTTTTACCTGGGACCTAAGACTTTGAATGACTTAAATTTAAAAGTAATGAAATAATTGTTTTGACAGAAGAAATTTCAAAAACATAGAATTCATATTGTCAGAAAGACAGAAAACTTATCCTCTGAGGGTATATCAGAAGTTGGTCAGATCCCAATTATTCCTCTACTGAATAGGTAGGGAGAGAGTGGGCAGCCTTGCCTAGTCCCCGATTTTAGTGGGATTGCTTTAAGTTTCTCTCCATTTAGTTTGAGGTTGGCTACTGGTTTCCTGTATATTGCTTTCACTATGTTCAAGTATGGGCCTTGAATTCCTGATCTTTCCAAGACTTTTATCATGAAGGGATGTTGGATTTTGTCAAATGCTTTCTCAGCATCTAGTGAGATGATCATATGGTTTTTTCTTTGAGTTTGTTTATGTAGTGAATTACGTTGATGGATTTCCGTATATTGAACCATCCCTGCATCCCTGGGATGAAGCCTACTTGATCATGGTGGATGATCATTTTGATGTGT
>JADRCD010178451.1:0-38252 GCA_019843815.1 Montemys delectorum
CCCAGGAAGAGCTGTATCAGACACAGAGCTCTGGAGGGTAGGTGGGAAGGAGTCATAGCCAGGAAGAGCCATATCAGGACAGACACAGAGCAAGTGTCCCTACCCTGAGAAAGCTGTTCTGCATGTGGTCACAGTCTGCTGGGTGGTAACACCATCATCTTTGGTGCCCTCTAACTTCAGGACCAGGACTTACCTGTAAGCTGGTTCAGTGAATGAAGATGCCAAGTGTGGTGTCCTGAGTTCAGTTCTGGGATCTCAGAAGAGAATCCATCCTGCAGTTTGCCTATGACCTCTAATCTCCTCATACTGACACACATGTGCTCTCTCCCCAAGTAAATAAAGTGTATAAGAAAAACAAAAAGCTTAGAAAGAAAGTCAGGACTGGAGGTAAAGAAGCAGAGGCGACTGTCATGCAGTCTGCCCCATCTCTGGCAACACTGACCTGAAGAATGGTCCTTGATTTGGAGCTTAGAACTTGGAGCTTCCAGTCGGCTCTTTCCATCTACAGAGCCTGCCCTGGGTTCACCTGAGGGCTGGAAGTGCAGAGGAGAATTTGCATGGCTTCTGGAGGCTACTTTGAGGAAGAGATTAGTTTTGGCACTTCTCAGGCTAGTTACCACCCTGGATACTTCCCTCTTGCAGGTGTAGCCCTGTCTCATTCACACCAGGCTGCTATCAGTCTGCCATAGACCAGTGGCGTAAGTACCACCTGCTTCCTGCAGTTCTGGAGACTGGGAAGTCCCTGATAGCGGTGCCAGCTGCCACTGTTAGTAAGATCTGGCCTCACATGGTAGAGAGGTTAGAGAATTCTGAGGTCTCCTTTATGAGGCCACGGATCTCATTGATAAAAGCCTCCCACTCATGAGTTCATTACCCCCTAAGGCCAGACCTTCTATTACCATACCTTGGAGGGAAGCAGTTCTGCCAAGAATGTTAGTTAGAGATACAAGCACCCTATCTCTAATGAGCTCCTTCCTGCTTATGTGAGGTCCCAGAGGCCTAGTTTACGGATTAAGATGGAGTGATGGCCAGAGTTGAGGCTGAAGATTAAGCTGTCCCAGAGTTTTGCTATGGCCTGTTCCCACAGTGGCTGCTATTTTTTTGCCTGTTGTGTCTTCAATATCTGGCACAGGGAAGCCTGGTGTTCAGTGGGTACTGAAAGAATGCACAAATGCACGCTCGAGCATACACACACACACACACACACACACACACACACACGTGCACATCTCTTCCCTCCTCCCCCATATTTTACATGTCTAGAAGTTTCTTGAAGTGCCCTATGAATTTTACCTATAGATTCTGTGGTGGGTAATTTGTTAATTTAAAATGTCGATGCCAGAGCTGTAGAGATGGTTCAGGAGTTAAGAGCAAAGGCTGTTCTTTCAGAAGTCTCATGTTGGATTTCTAGCACCCACATGGCATCCATAATTATAGTCCCTGGGTATCTGATACCCTCTTCTGGTCACATAGGAACTACATGCATGTGATAGGCACAAGCGTACATGCAGGCAAAACACCCATGCACATAGAAAATAAATGTGAACACTAACTAAAAACATGCCTATAGATCCTCTCTCAAAACTCACAGTGGTGCCAGTTCAGGGGCTTGGTGCTACAGTAGAGCACAGATAGGATATTTTTAGTGATAGCTACTTCCTGGGCGGTGACAGATACCAGGCAAGAAATCCAAGTCATGGACTCATCCAGGACAGATTTTTTTTTGTCTGGTTGACTATTGAGCTGGGCAGATGTGTCCAGCAGGTCTTTGGCTGTCATGTGGGAAGCACGAGGTTTGTTGTACAGTCTTGTCCTCTTGAGTCCTAAGGATACCTAAGGTGGTGAATTGAGGCAGCACCATTGTCCCCTGCAGTCGTGAGTCCCTGACTCTGTTTGTCTATGTGCCACATAATGGGTGCTGTCTGTCAATTTTTTTTGGCCATCTGCTTACATTTCGACTCCTCAGAAAGTCACATTTCCCTTTCAACAAAGCTAATGTAACATTAAGGGATATAGAAACTAATATTGCTGCTCTCCTGTCTCGAATTAGTTTAAGAAAAAAAAAAAAACATGCTCATTCAGTGCTTATTTCCCTCTGTTGTGGGCTTAGCTAGAATCTGTGGGTGTACTACCATGCCCACCACCCCTCCATGCCCACTTCTCAACCACTGTGATAACACTCAGGGAGGAGGGGCAGGAGGTATCATGTAACGTGTATGTAGGAAGAACGACAATATTAACCAACCAGACCCTCCAGAGCTCCCAGGGACTAAACCACCAACCAGAGTACACGTGGAGGAACCCATGGCTCCAGCCGCATATGTAGCAGAGGATGGCCTTGTCAGGCATCAATGGGAGGAGAGGTCCTTGGTCCCGTGAAGGCTTGATGCCCCAGTGTAGGGGAATGCGAGGGCAGGGAGGTGGGAGTGAGTGAGTGGGTGGGGGAACACCCTCATTGAAGTTGGGGGAGGTGGGATGGGATCTGGAGCTTCGGGGTGGGGACTGGGAAAGGGAAAAACATTTGAAATGTAAATAAAGAAAACAGCCAATTTAAAAATAATACATGTTTGTAATGGGCATGTCACATGTTTCATATGTGTATGTGTACATAATGTGTTTATATATACCTTTAATAAGTTTCATGTCTTCATAATTTTACATCGTACTTGGTTAAGCTACACTCATCTTAGAGTGGTGGTTGTGCGTGAGCGTTCGCACACCTCCTCATTCGGGATCACCAGGCTTGGTGGCAGGCGCCTCTATCTGCTAAGCCATCTCTCCAGCCCTAAGCCAGGTGTCTTAGCGAGGGCTTCTATTGCTTCGACAAAACACCATGATCAAAAAACAGTTGAGGAGGAGAAGTTTGTTTGGCTTGTACGTCCAAGTTGCTGATCATCACGAAAAGAAGTCAGGACAGGAACTCAAGCAGGGCAGGAACCTGGAGGCAGGAGCTCATGCAGAGGCCATGGAGGGATGCTGCTTACTGACTTATTCCTCGTGGCTTGCTCAGCCTACTTTCTTATAGAACCCAGGGCCATCAGCCCAGGGATGCACCCAGGGATGAGCTGGGCCCTCCCTCATCAATCACTAATTAAGAAAATTCCTTAGAGCTGGATCTTACAAATGCATTTTCTCAGTCAACATTCCCTCTTTTCAGATGACTCTAGTTTGTGTATCAGGTTGACATAAGAGTAGGACAGCTGAAGCCTCTCTGTGTTTTCCAAGGCTTTCCCTTGGGAAAATGGATACACTAGTGCCTGCCTGTTAGACTTAAGGAGCAGAAAGGATTCCTTCATGAAAAGTTGTCAATTAAGAAACTCTTACTGTGGAGGCTGGAGAGATGGCTCAGAGATGGCTTGTTCTTCCAGAGGGTGCAGGTTCAATTCCCAGCTCACAACTGTCTGGAATTTCAGTTTCAAGGGACCTGACACTCTTACATGGACATACATGCAGGCTAATAAACACTGATGCACATAAAATAAAAATAAACTGATTTAGAAAAAAAAGAAAGAAAGAAATTCTTACTACTAGTGAGTGTGTTTGAAAGCAGAGCCCTGGAAACTGTTGGCTTATGTCCCTGCAGGTCCACAGAGACACCGAGTCTCAGCTGGTCTTGCAGGAGTGGAAGAAGGAGAGGAAGGAGATGAGGTGAGCCTGTCCTGTTCATCACCTGCAGATGTCCATCCTGCCCTTGGTGTGTGCTGTGAATACCAGGTGACATCTGGTGTGACTGTGACTCCTGAGTATCCAGGATCAGTTCTCTGCTGAGGGTGACGTGTGGTGTTTCTTCAAAGCCAGCTGCAATCTCCATCTGTCCTCTGCCTTTGCTGTCCTGGCCTGACTAGCAGCCAGTTGTCGGTAGCTGGCTGTTGTAACAGTGCTGGAGGCTGGCTCGGAACATACAGGGATCCCTCAGGGCTCCTGCAGTCTAGTTATGTTTCCTGCTGTTTCAGAAATGTGTCCCCAGCTTTTCTTGGCAAAGAAAGCCTTCTGCTTGTCAGAATTTTCATCAGTGTGTCCTTAGGGGGACAGTTGCCCACAGGGAACTTTCCCATGATGTATGCTCACACTCTCTGTGAACTATGTGGTTGGTCCCATGCCCTGGCATAGCCTGAGATTGGAAGCCAGTGTTTCTGGAGTTCTGGTCCCTGCACAATGGCAGCCTGAGTTGACAAAGGATGTTGAGGGGTTCTACAGAGGCCAAGCCTGGGTTGAGTCTCTTCCTCAGACTGTTGGGCAGCTCAGGCTTATTCTGAGCTGACTTGTTGTGCTGTAAAAATGTGGAGTGGAGGAGAGTGGGAAAGGGGGTGATGTAGTTTGACTTCAGGGCCGCTGTCTCTGAAGGCCTGGGATCTGTCTACAGTGCTTGGGTCATTTACTTCTAGGAACCTAAAATGTTCTATAAGGAAGCTTCACCTGCCAGAGATTTCCTGTTGGCTTCCCATCTCTAACATCGCCACGTCTTTTTTTTTTTTTTTTTAAAGATTTATTTATTTTTATGTATGTGAGTACAATGTAGCTGTACAGATGGTTGAGCCTTCATGTGGTTGTTGGGAATTGAATTTTTAGGACTTATGCTCACTCCGGCCAACCCTGCTCCCTCCGGTCAACTCAGCTCGCTCAGTCCCTGCTTGCGTCTGGCCCAAAGATTTATTTATTATTATACATAAGTACACTGTAGCTGACTTCAGATGCACCAGAAGAGGGCGTCAGATCTCATTACAGATGGTTGTAAGCCAACATGTGGTTGCTGGGATTTGAACTCAGGACCTTCAGAAGAGCAGCCAGTGCTCTTATCTGCTGAGCCATCTCACCAGCAACCCCCCCCCCTTTCTTTTTAATGAGTTGGAGTGCTTTGCTTGCATGTAAGTCTGCATCTCATGCTTGCCTTGTGGCCATGGAGGTCAGAAGAGGACATCAGATCCCCTGGATGTAAGGACAGTTGTGGGCTGTCATGTGGGTGCTGGGAAGCAAACCTGGGCCCTCTGTAAAAGGACATCAGATCCCTTGGAACTGGAGTTATGGACAGTTGTGGGCTGCCATGTGGCTATTTGTAATCATACCTATAGTTCTCTGTAGGAACAGAAAGTGTTCTTGACCATTGGACCATCTATCGAGCCCTTGGCAGCTTCTGTTGCAACATCATAAAGAGATGTTGCAGTCAAAGTTTAAATACCATTTATGTTGTTCACCTGCAGAAACCTAGCTAGGGTTTTAACAGCTGTGGTCATTTGGTCATTGCATCTATCAGTCTCCGGTGACAACAGACAACTGCTATTAGTGTGTGGCTTTTCTGCACTGTTGTGCAATGAGTTAAGCATTTCTTGTGCTTGTAACAGATCTAACACCATTCATATGGTATTAATCCATTTTGCTGGAGTAGTCTGTGTGGGGAGGATGTTGATAGGAATGCACAGAGGTTTGACTGCAGAGGGGGAACACCGTGGCTTTGGTGAGTATCTGTCTGACTGAAGATGCTGCGGGCTAGGCTAGGAGTGGCTGTGCGAAGCATTTGGAAGTCTGTCCTGGGAGGTGGTGGTCAATGCAATAATTGTAATTCCTCCAGGAGAGAATGCTTTACAGCATTTTATTTCTGTGCCTCGCTTAGTTCTTGGCAACATGGAGAATTCTTTGTCTCAGTACCTCCGAAACAGCTCTGCCCACTCTGAATGGCACACAGTGTGCATTTGGAGGAGCATCCAATTCACAGCGCAGCCATGAAGTCGCGTTTTTAAACTGGCACGGAACAGAGAATATAACAGATTATTTTGAGAACTGGCTGGCAGATGGTGTTTTGTGGTTTGTTTATTTGTTTTGTAACACAAGGTCTCACTGCGTATCCCAGGCTAGCATCCTGACCTTCTAACCTCAGCCCCCTGGTGCTGTGGTTACAGGCATGGGCCTCATATCTCAGCCCCTGGTGCTGAGATTATGGGTATTTGGGCCCCATACCTGGCTCACAGAGTTTTTCCTGATTGATATTAGGTCTGCCCTTGGCTAATAGGCTGCTTTTTCTCTCCAGTAGGTTTTGTTTTAAAGATATTTTTATTCAAGTTTTTTTTTTTTAAACCTTTAAAACTTTTCTCTGTTGCTTTCTTTTCCCTTCATGAAATTTTAGAGAAATGACCAAAAGCTTCTTCAACGCCCAGTTTGGGAGCTTGTTCCGCACAGACCAGAATCCAACCTACTTCCTGAGACGCCTGTCGAGGTTCGCTGACATCTACATGGCGTCTCTGAGCTGCCTCCTGAACTATGATGTCCACCACACATTCTACCCCAGGAGGACTCCCCTGCAGCATGAACTCCCTGCGTGGTCGGACAGCTCATCTGCCTTCAAAGCCCCTCTGCTGCAGGAGGCTCAGGCCAAGTAATCCTGTGTTTGCCTGAGGAAAAAGCCAGAAGCATTTGTGGCCTCACAGAGGGTCAGGTAGCCTGAGAGTTGCTTCCCAGAGTCAGATACACCTTTTGTATTTTTTCTACCTTAACCATGAATCCTGAACTGTCCAGGCTGAGACAGGAGCTGGCCGCCTGGGGCCTCCTGGCCCTTCTCCACACAACGGGGTTGAAACACTGCTGCGACCTTGTTTATTACTGTGGAACCAACACGTCAGGCCTTTTGACGCGTGAGACCTCTTGATGCCTGGCTGTGCTCCGCAGGTCAAGAGTGGACACTTTTTGATAATGTGAGACACTTCTTGGTTGTTTACAGGCAGCACGGGGGACTGCAAGGACAAGGTGATCTGCAGAGACAACAGGAAGCAGGCTGCTGAGAGAGCAGCCCTGCCTGTGGTCAGTTCCCCTGCTCTTCTGGTCCTCCGCTTTTCACATAGAAATCACAGCCTCCCGGAATGACTTTGTTGAGGGAGAACCGGGAGCATTTGTCTTCAGTGCGCACTTGCTTTGTCTGCCCGGAAGGGATGATGGGTGGGTTCCCTCCCCGCCCCACCCAGGAAAGGTGGGAGGAGACAGACCTTATAGAAGACAAGAAAGACAGCCTGTGGCCAGGACTAGCCTGTGTTTTAGACATCCAGCACTGAAGGCTCTCTGTGGGAACGCCACATTTCATGCTGAGAGCCAAGCTGGGGAAATCTCTTCTGCCCTTCCCCCTCTGGATGAAAGAATCCTTTATTATAGTTGATTGTAGTATCTTTGAACACATTTGATGCTTGGGCACCACAGGAGTGGCTGCTATTATCGACACAGTTCTTTTTAATGGCGTTTTCATAGCAAGTGCCACACAAGTGCTCATGGCCAGATTAGCCTTGTCTCATGTGGCCTGGCTCATTGTAAGCTTTTGCGCTCATGTGGCGCTGCCACGGCTGCTGCTGCCGCCATAGCTGCTGCTTCTTTCCCTCCTCCTCTTCTCCCCCGCCCCACCCCCACCCACAGTTAGGGTCTTGCTGTGGAGCCTAGGCTGGCCTTGGACTCCATCCTCCTGCCTCAGCTTCCAGAGTGTTGTATTACAGGCATGCTTATGTGTAAAGAAAGGCAGGAACATGAAGGAGACTTGTAGCGAGTGCTTGCTCTTCGGCATCTTCGCTGCAATAGGTAGACCCTAAGCAGCTGTTGCAAAAGCTAAACGAACTGTGCAGCATTGGCTGCAATGCTGTGTGTTAGTGAGTGTGGGATCTTTGATGCTGGTAGTGTTTAACATTGTTGACAAGGTGACCCTTCAGGCCCCTCCCCCCTTCTTGTGTTCTAAACACTGGGGTTCAGCATTCTGCTCCTTTTCAGAAAGGGATGGGCATTCCGTTCCCCAGTGATAGCCACCAGGGTGTTTTGTTTTGGCAGCTGCTCAGTGTCAGGGTCCTAAAAGGATGCATGCCGCCTGGGGTGCCCCCAATTTGTGCTTGTAGGAGTGGAGTGAAGAAGCTGAAAAAAAGAAAAAAAAAAGAATCTTTGGTCGAATCATATATTCTTGGGGCGTAGACTACTAGATGCCAGTTTCAGGGTTTGTTTACTCAAGATTGAGGCAGAGCTGCTTTCTTATGCCTACGGTAGGTGACCTAAGCCTTGCGGGAGGAAAACATCTCCTGGGTATGAGAAATGACTTTCACAACCTGTTCCCCTGTACAAGGATCCCAGTCTTGAGGTCACCAAGCATGGCAGTCCTGGGATCGCAGCTGGTGCTGTGTGGGCTGGCATGGCCTCCCTGTAGGAAGAGCAGGGGTGTTTCCCTGAGTTACGGTCCTCTCTAGTACAGTCGGACCACACTGTAGCTTGTCCTGGGACTCTTGGCTGGGGTCTGGCCACTGCACTGGTATCTTGTTCTTTCTGGAGTATTCTGTGTGCATATTGAGGACGGTACATAGGTAAAAAGGGAGGTGGGTCTTTTTTCCACCTTTTAAAAAAAAAAATCAAATTGTAAACCAAACAGTAAAATTATTTTTAATATCTTTAATTTGTAGGTTTTTTTTTTTTTGACATTGCTTAGACTGATTTTTCTTAGAATCATGTGAACAAAATTCAGTCTAAGGGCAGTCCCTGCCAGGGTGACGTCCAGCAAGGTCATGGTGTCATCAGGGACCACTGGAGCAGTTCACACTGCTGAGAGTGTCTCAGAGTTGCTTTTTCAGGGGAGAGCTGGCTTTAAAAATATCTCAGGT
This sequence comes from Montemys delectorum, assembly GCA_019843815.1. Taxonomy (NCBI): domain Eukaryota; kingdom Metazoa; phylum Chordata; class Mammalia; order Rodentia; family Muridae; genus Montemys; species Montemys delectorum. The sequence goes on from JADRCD010178451.1 coordinate 8,607, forward strand.
GCTGATGTTTGAAGCTCTTGCTTGTCCTCCTAAGGTAGCGCACCCTCCCCTTCCCTCACCTCTTCCTTCCCCCTCACCCCTTTCTCTTCTCTTTCCCCCTTCCCCTGCTCTCCTCTCCTCTTTTGGCTCTTTACCTATGTCTGTCTCTGTCCTGCTCCTCGCCTCCCCTTCACCATTAATACACCTGCTGCTGATTTGGTCAGATCTCAAGACTAAATTCCCAGTTGCTTTGAACGCATCAGCCCTCTTATTTATTGCAATAAAGGAGCCGTGAAAAGCTCTCATGCCTCCTAACTAGTTTAGCTTTGGGTGAACTAAATGGCTTTCCCCTCCCTTCAGCAAGGAACACTGAAATTCCACTTTATCCAAATGCTCACTTGCTGCCAAAAACCTACTTGGGGGCTCTTGACTGAAATGCTCAAGAGGCTAAATTTGGCCAGATGCAGGCCTCCTTGATAGTTCTCTTCAGCTTAGAGAGCCCGTCCATTCTCTCCCCTCCTGAGGATTTTCTTTTGTTTGTTATTTTGGGACAGGGTCTCAGTGTGTAGCTCTGGCTGGTCTGGAAGTTACTATGTAGAGCAGGTTGGCCTCAAACTTATGGAGATCTGCTTGCCTCTCCCCCCCCCCCTCCCAAGAGTGTTGGGTTAAAGGGGGGGTATACCAGCCTGGCATGATTTCCTTTTGTTGGGTGGGGTTTTTTTTTTCTTTGTCTTTTATTTTTCTTGTTATTTATTTGTGGTTTTGGTCTTAATATTTGGGAGCTAGGTTCTTGAGTTCAGCTAATGTTTCAGACCATAGGTCAAGCAAAGCGAAGGGAGAGGAGGGGCCCTTTTCTAATAAGGGAACCATTTTTAACTTTGCAGGCCTCTCCTTTTGCCGCTTCTGTAGGAATGGTATGCTGCTCCCTTGGGATTTGATTCACTAGCACAGGCTGTGGCTTGCTGGCTCTTGCTTGGATGGCAAGATTCTTTGCTAAGAGCATGTGGCGGAGCCTTCCAGCTTGGGTACAGTCAGTGTAAGATCTAAGCTAGTGTGCTGTGTCCCCTTAGCCTCCCTGCTTACCCTATGTATCTGTCTCCTCACGGCCATTGCTAAGCCGAAATCGCTTCACTGTGTGGATTTAAGCTATGAGCTGTTGCCCTTTTTATTACTCTGGTGGGGCTCAGGACCGAAGATTGATTCATCCCAGGGGCTGGGCGCCTTGCCGGCTGATGTGTTTCTCTTTGAGAATTTCCTTGATGTGCAGCCCTGCCTTGTCCCAGATCACATGCCTCTCTTTGAGGTGTATAATCCATGGCTGTTCCTTAAGAAGGGATGTGGGCCTGGTCTCTCCAAAACTACTCTGGGGACAGCTCCAGAGCTCCCTTTGGGGCTGCCAAGACCTCCCTGTGCTTATCTTGCATTTCAGCACCCCCTCCACCAATCGGTCTGCCCCTCCCCCTCCCAGGTGTCCATCCCTCCAGTGTCCCTCCCAAGATCTTCCTGCATGAAGCTTTTGTCTCCAGTCTGCTCCCCCGAAAGTGCTCCTGCGTTTTCCTGTTAGCGCAGGCTTGAGCTCCAATGTAGGCCCATTTCCTCATTGTGTTGTGGGATGACCGTGCCTGTGTGGTATCAGGCACGATAAATGCAAAGTAGGTTTACTATTTATTCGGAATGTGAATTTGCTATTTATTCTATGTGTTGATTGTATATGTTGTGGTAATGAACTTAGAGCCAAATAAAAGCTTGAATTGTATCTCCTGGTGTGTGTCAGTTATGGGTTATTTAAGCCAGCTGCAAAACATGGTTTTCCCCCAGATGTGAGGCCATTTCTATGAAAAGAAATCAAAAGATTAAGAAAAATAATTCCCTAGGGTTGGGAGTACAACTCACTGGTAGAGTGCTTACCCAGCATGCTTGAGGCCCTGAGTTTGATTTCCAGCACTTCAAAAGAAGGAAGCAAATGGACCCGCAAAGGCGATTAAGAAGGGGTGAAATGTTCCTGGGCTTCATAAGTCACAAATAGAAACTTAGATGAGCTTTGCCCCTGGCAGGTGGCGGCTGGCAGGCGTATGCAGGATGGGTGGAGGTGGACAGTGGGGTGGGGTACACTGTCTTGTTAGCTTGTAGCTGTTAACCAGGAGTTGGGACATGCTGAGGAAGTATGGAATTGAGGAATGTTAAGAAGATTTGCTACTGGGTTTGGCTAAGTTTATAAACATTGAATGCCTTACCTTTACACATCTTAAGTGGGTATGTACACACTTGGCACCTGTGGTGCCCCCATGCCCATCCTGTGCCGAACAGACCCTCATGAATGTCTCCTGTGAATAGCATGTTTCCCAGTGCGCTCACTTCGATTTGTGTTGGGATGGTGGATACCACAGAGCCACTAGCTAATCTGTCCTACATTCGTTGTTTGTGGGGAAGGGGCTTCCTGGAAATGTGCCATTGTTCCTTCATGGTGTGATGTCCCAAAGGTGGGATGTCCCTCTCTGGAGAACTGGGCAGCTTCAGTTTCTCGGAGCTGAGAGAGAGCTTATATTTTATGGCTTCCAGAACTTTACATAGACTTGACTCGGCAAACCTTTAATGGAATGGGATGAGGAGATTTGGGGTATACAAGCAAAAGAGGGGGCGCCTGAGGTCTGTTCAACCGGGGCTTCCACCCTGTCCCCCATAGTGACTCCATCCTGCTGACACTGCCTGTCTGATAACTGGGGAATGAGCCAGTAGGTGGGTGGGTTGGGGGGGGCGTGGGTGTTACAGTGGTGGCTGCTGAAGCTTGCAGGGTTGTGAGCAACTGGCCACAGCAGGAAAGGACCAGAAGTTTTCAGTATGTTGAAATCTTTATTTCCAAATATACAGATGTGCAGGCCCTGGGCTTGGTGGAGACAGTGCTCAGTTCTGTCCCAACCCCAGCAAGTCCTGCCACCTGCTGCTCAGCCTCTCTGGATCACTGCTGCTTATCTACAAAAGTCACTGGACTGGTGGTTTTAAAGCCTTTTTATTCCCCCTCCCAATTCTCTAATCTCAAGATTTTTTATTTATTTATTTATTTTTTGTACATCTGGGTATGACAGCTTAAGCACATGATCCTAGCAGGCTGGAGGCTAAAACAGGGGAGTCTGGACTTTAAGGCTAGCCTGGGCTATGCAGGAAGGACAGGGAAGGAGGTAGAGGGGGTAAGGGAAGAGCAGCAGGGTATGATCAGATAACACCTCATTTTCAAATGGTGTCAGGGTACACTGTTGCACATAGCAACATTGCATCTTTCAGGGGTGTTGCATGGATACACCACAGCTCTGTCACACCAGACTAATGAACATTGGTGCTCTGCCTTTGACTGTTATGAACAATGTCACCATGAGTACATGTGAGGCTACAGGTGTTCAGTCTCTTGAGTACGACCTATGAGAGAGAGTCCCGGGTTCTGTGGCAATCCACTGGACTGTCTGAGGGGCCGAGGCTGTCCCACAGTACCTTCACTAGACATTTCCCAACAGCAAGGCGTGAGGGTTCTGGTTCCCTACAGCCTCAGCAAAGCTTATCTTCTGATGGCCCATTTGACCAGTGTTCTAGTGCGTGTGGGGTCTCATTTGTGTAAACTAAATGCAAGGAAACAAAATCAGTAACTGACAAGACGAATGTTGGCCAACTGGGCAGGCTCTAATTAGCCTTGGTAAGTGTATTTTGCTTTCATAGTTTGATACTTCCTAGGTACACAGTGACTTTTTTCTGTACCCAAAACATTTATTTGAGTGCACCTGTGTGGCAGGTACTTCTGAGTACTGGAATATAGAACAAATGAGGTGAAGCCTGCCTTTGGTGCTTACAGTCAGTAGGCGAATACCACAGGGTCACAGCTACCCACAGGATAGGACAGAACAGACCAAGCACCGTCTGGACCATGCCGAGAGCCACATTGGAGGCCCAGAGGAGGCAGAGGTCCCCCTGGTCTCCTGGCAACATGGCCCCTCACCCATGGTGACAACCCCAGAATAACCAGAGGGGTGAGGTACGGCTTCTGAGTGTTATCATACTGTAAAACAAGTGATCCAAGAGACAGCTGGGGCTGAGGATTCACCGGGGAACCATGGTGGCTCGGGGCTCGTGTGGCTGTGTCTGTTGGCTGGCTTCTTACATCAGGACCTCAGTGCCCCCAGAGGGTCACTGTCCTCCAGCTCCTGTTCTTCAGAGTTCTGAAAGACAGAGGGCAGTGATACTAGGGCTACGGACATCCCTCCTCCTGCTGCATCCTTCCAGGGGAACACTGCTCTGCTCTAGGGCCTCATTGAACCTTTGCTCACGCTGCTGCCTCATGCGGGAGCAGGGGGGGATTGGGGGTGCTGGTTAGGGCTGCTTCTGCTGGGCCCACCCATGCCTGAGGTTTTGCTGCTTGACGTTTGCCTGTGTGCTTCTCAATATTTCTTCTGCATCTCTATCAGTACCGTAGGAATATTTCCCTCCCACGGAAGGTGTGAGGGTTAGCTACTACACTTAGCCAGTGGTGATTAATAGGGTTGTAGACATCCCTTCAGACTGCAAATACTGAAGCGTCCTGTGAGCCTTGGAGCTGTTGAGCTCAGGACACCCTACTCCATGCCAGAGAGCCTTGTTAAGCCTCCTGCTGTCTTTAGCTCTGACAAGCAGCATTGGTTAGCAAAGGTTTCTCTTTGTTTGGGATGTAGAAATGGGCAGGTATAAAAGGCAGAAAGTGTAGCCTGTTCGTGCCCTGGGCTCAGGGGTCCTGGTACTGGAGCCTTTGGGCCACTGGTTCTGACTGAGTTTAGCTGAATCCTGCCTCTAGAATGTTGTCCCTTTGCTTCGGGTGACTCTGTCATGCACAAAGCTGAAGGTGCCCTTAAGGCAAAATATGGGAAGGTGTTGAGGGCACTGAGCAGCTTAACCTCACACCCATAAATGTTTAAAATGACAGTGGTTTCAATGGAATGATGCTGACCCATAATCCAGCAGAGCTCACGGTTGAAATTTGGACACAATATTTTTACATGGGTTAAAAAACAAACTAAGGTTTGTGATGTGGTTGTTTTTCAACCTGCTGTGAAGGTAATTCAGTAGGCTACCACACACAGGAATCCCCACAGGGTGCGGACTCAGGGTTTACACCCATTGTGGTAAAGCATAAAGTGTTTTGCAAGAAAGCTTGGTAGTATTTCAGTGACAACCTGTAAAAATGCAACTACACAGCCAGCTAAGGTGGCACATGCCTCTCACCCAGCACTTGAGAGGCAGAAGGAGGTAAATTTCTGAGTTCTGGAAAGCCCACTCTATGTAGTAGTTCCAGGCCCATCAAGGCTACTAAATACTATATGTATTTGATTTAATAGGATTTTCAGAGTCATTTTTTAAATACTGAACTATACTATGATTTGTGGGAGAAATATATGTTCTAAATACTACACTGACAGCAGTCATCTAGCATTGGTTACTACTGCAGAAGGGCTATTAATCCATATAAGCCAAGGCTCAAATATTGCCTCACCCAAAAGAACACTGTCAGCCTGGGTGGTGTGCTGGTCAGACAAGGACACCCAGCACACTGGTTGTCAAGGTTTTTCATGGTTATGTAAGGGGAAATGCCTTTCATAATGCCTTCTCAGTCCAGAACTTATAAAAATAACAGGCGATTTACCTTTCCCATTTGATGTGAATTGGGTGCCCTCCACAGGGTTATGTTGGGTTAAAGTCAGAGTATGCCCATCTAAGTTGAAGCCTCACCAACTCAGTAGATGAATGGTTCTTTGGAAGATTAGAGCAGATCATCACCTGTTAAAGACCTCCTAAAGCACTGGGCGGTGTTGGCGCATGCCTTTAATCCCAGCACTTGGGAGGCAGAGGCAGGTGGATTTCTTGAGTTCAAGGCCAGCCTGGTCTACAGAGTGAGTTCCAAGACAGCCAAGGCTACACAGAGAAACCCTCGAAAAACCAAACCAAATCAACCATGCCAACCAACCAACCAACCAACCAACCAAACAGATCTTCTTAAGCAAAGGCAACAACTGCCCAAGCAAGAAGTAGCTCTGCCCAGGCAGAGTTGATGAGGGCATAGCTAAGGGAAGGACTTTTTGCAGGCTTACTTCTACAGGTAGCACCCCTTCCCCACCCTGACATATGGTCGAGGCGTGACAGCTTCTGGTTTGAGGCTTCTGCCATCTACCTGAAAAGATGGGCATTCTGAACAGAAAAGGGGCTTGCTTCTAGGCTTACTGTCTGAGATGTTCTAGAAGGATGCTCTTCCTGGGGTGCAGCTCAACTGATCTTTGCTGGAAGGCAGCATTCTGTACCCCAGATAAACCCTGGCCTAGAGTGAAGTGCAAACTCACGGTGAAGGGGTCACAGGAGGACTCAGGGGGTGCCCGCGTTGAGGTCTCATACAAAGGGTTTGCGATATTCTCGGGCTGCTGCTTGCCAAAAGCCAAGACGTCAATGTCATCTTCTGACTGTTCAGAAAGAGGATGACAAGGGTTGAGAGGCAGGACTGTCTCTGTCCCTGAGCTGCTCTTCTCCTCAGGAGCCTTCTCAGATACACTGTGTTGAGATGTGACTGACTTGTGAGAGAAGGCACTGGGCCCACGTGTCAGCTTACGTGTCTTCTTGGTTTCCCAAACTGGCCCATAGGACATTTGTACCCCTAAAAAATGTTCCCATGGCTTATGCTGCCAATTCTCCTACCATGCACATTGTCGAGCCTCTTGTTACCCTGGAGTTGCATGGTCATTCCTGAACATAGAAAGGTCATATATGATATGCATACTTGTTTTCCATGTTCAAACATGATGGTTTGAATGTTCTCACCCAAACATGCATTGAAATTTAGTCCCCATTTGAGCTATTTAGGAGGGCAGAAACTTGGTTGTTCTGTGGTATCTGCAGGACCTGTGGTTGAGGTTAAAGGGCACAGCGGGTGACACATGATCCAGTGGGATTGTGACTCTACGAGCCAGGACTTGGCGCTGCCACCCTAATTCATTCTCTGCACTGTGCTGGGAGAGTTCCTCTGTAGCAAGAAAGCCCTTCCCAGGGGTGGCCACGTGGCCTTGGATCACCCAGCTTTCAGATCTGTGAGCTGAACCTCTAGGCTGTCTAGTTTGTGGTGTTCTGGTTATAGCAATACATGCTTCAGACAGTTGCCTCTGAGCTTTTAAACAGGTGAGCTATCTACTGGATGGCGTGGGCTGTTGCTTGAGGGCATGGCACAGCCTTCTCTGAGTGTGGAAAGGAAGCCAGTAAAGAGTCCAGCGTCCCCGTACAGAAGGGCATCTGGCCGCTCTACTTCCAGAGCCATGTCTTGCAGAGGCTCTGGATTAAAGACTGGACCCCACACCCTGGCATTCTTGAGAGTCCATGGGACCTTTATGAGGTAGGGCCTCGTGGGACAAAATTTGATAACTGAGAGAGAGGTGTGCCCATGAAGGGGACTTGGGAACCCTGGCCCCTTCTTCTTCTCTTCTCTTTGCTTCCCAGCCACCATGAAAGTACTCCACCATGTGTTCCTGCCACAATGTGCTGCCTTGCCACAGATCCAAAGGCAAAGTCACCAGGTGACCATGGGGTTAGAGCCATGAGCTGACCTTTTCTTCCACTTAGCTTCAGTATGGTATTATGTTACCATGGTAACAGAAAAGTGACTGACACATGAGAGCCACCCCATGGTCAGTTCCGGAGCTTGCTGATGATATGAGGTAGACTCAACTCTGCATGGATAATGAAATGAGATTTGCTGGCTAGGGAGTGAAGCTGTGTGTGAGCGTTTGACCCCCGATCCCCAACTCTCAGGGCCAGTCTCAACTCCCATGTCCACCAAGATGGGCACTTGTCTAGAGACTCTTCTCAGGAGGCAGGAGCATGGCTGGGGTGGTTATTCTCATTGCTATAAGCAAGCCCCAGCTCTGGAGGAAGGACACCTTTGAGCTAGCCTAGGCCCTAGAGCTGGCTGTCAGAGTGTGCCTGATATGTGTTCCTCTGGAACCCGCTATGCAGACTGACTGTGGGAGGCACAGACTGTAAGGGTTGAGGGGCTGCCTCTCGTGTGTTGCAACATTCTTTTCCAGGTGTGAGTCACAGTGGCTGGCTTGGTGACAAGTGAGGCTGTCCCTGGGTCTTGCTGCTTCTGTTCTTCTCTACTTAACATTTTCGCTTTCTGCTGTGAGTTAAGTTGGGATGAGACCCTTGTCAGAAGCCAAGTTAACTCAGCCCCTGGTCTTGGGCTTCCTAGTCTCCAGAGCCACAAGTCAATAAACCCAGGCTCTTTGTAGATCACCCAGGCTTGGATACCTGGTGTTGTGCCAATGTGTGTACATGCATATGGATGCCAGAGGACAACCTCAGGTGTGTATGTATGTATGTATGTATGTATGTATAATGTGTGTATATTTATATACACACATAATACATATGTATACACACAGACACACAGACACACAGACACACACACACACACACACACACACACACACACTCATCCTGATCCTGCCGCATCAGCCCGCAGAGCACTAGGATCACAGGTGTGTGCTACTTTCACATGTACAGAAACACATGAAAGGCAACCCTACCACCCCCTTCTCAGTCCCCGTCCCCCTTACCTCAAAACGCCGGAAGCCAATTGTTCTCTGCTTTAGCCGGAAGTAGGAGTAGGCAGCCAGAGCAATGGCACCAGCGACCAGGACGACAGCACAGAATATGCCTGTTCCCAGGCCAGAGTGGGCAGCTGTCTGCACAGAGAAAGGAAAGAGGTCGGTTCTTAAACTAGAGATTTCCCCAGAGAGGATGTTTGCATTTATCCTCGCTTGCCTAGGCCCTTGGAGTGACTCAGAAAACAATGTCGGATTTACACAGTTCTAGCCCTCATCACTGCCAAGGCCTATTATAACAAGACCTGAAGAGATACGGACACCATGTTCCCCATTTTTATATGGGGGAACTGAGGCAGAGACGATAAGTATTTGACCAAACCGAAGCTTTCTAGAAATAGAATAGGCGTTAAAGCTAGTCTAGTTTGGAGCTTATTTGCACAACCACCATGCTGTGGAACTTTCTAGGTGCTTCTGGGAAAGTGTTAGGATACTAATGATACCCATAGCCAGCCTTTCTGGAGCATGCAAGATGTGCCAGCAACTGCTTTGAGAACTCAGTGTTTCTCCATGCTGCCTCCCCAGGACAGGGAAGTGCCATGAACCCCTCAGCATACACTGTGTAGATGAGGAAATTGGGGTTCAGAGAGAAATCGGAGTTTAGCATCTCACTTCCCTCCCACTGGTCCCCTGACTCATCCTTCCTTTGGGTCAGCAAACTAGCAGGGCTGCAAGCCAACCCTGGGGAGTACATATCTGACTGGGGTGGGGGTTTCTGGCTCCTCACCAGGAACCTGAGTACTCACTGCTGCTGTGGGAGGAGCTTTCAGAGGCTCAGAAATGATATGGAGGAGCCCATTGGAGGCAATGATGTCCCACTGCAGAATGGCTCTTCCATCCACAAACCTGGTCTCCTGGGGAACCGATAGAGAGTACATAAAATCTGCTGCCTCCTTCTCCTCTCCCCACACAGGCATGTTTTCCATTTGGCTTCTCAGGCCTAAGAGCTTAGGCCTCGCCCTAACCTCCCCCTAACCTAAACACCCATTGGCTTTGTGCCACCAAACAAGCTGATCTGAGGGCTGCAGAGACCTTTGGGCTTATTGTTCCAACTCATTTGTGACAGATGAGCTACCAGAAGGAAAATGGCCTGTCCAAGGGCACCCGAGCAGTAAGTGGTAAACCCAGAGGCTCTGGGTCACACCACACCTCTAGAGAGGTGTTAAACAATGTGCAAGCACTAGCTTGGGGTGTAGGTACTGAGGCCCTGTCCCGCCTGTGGAGTTACAGTCACATTCCAACAGACTTCAGGTGGCTTGGATGTGTACAGATGTTGAAGGGGGGCTTGTCTAAAGCACTGCCACTTAGGACTCATCCGGCCGGGCCCAGTGTCTCTACATTACAAACTCTGAGCAAGTGGACCCCCGACAGCCTATGGATTCCCTCTAACAGTCATCGTGGTCTTTGGCACCACCACCACTGTCACTGCCACTACCATCATCATTAACATTTTCACCCTCGTCCTTATTTATCAGACGAAGAAACAGAGCTCAGAGAAGCTGCGTAGACTAAGTCCTTACAGCTAACAAGACGCAGAGGTTCATTCCCGGGCCGTCTGACTTGGAAGCTCAAGTGTTAATGCTTGAGAGAGAATAACACACTGACCAAAACAAAGGTAGGGAACAAAGCATCTTCAAAATAGTTTCTTTTCTCTGGCTGAGTGATGGTGGCCCATGCCTTTTATCCCAGCACCCGGGAGACAGAGGCAAACAGATTTCTGTGAGTTGGAGGCCAGCCTGGTCTACAGAGTGACTTCTGGACAGGCAGGGCTATATAGAGAAACCCAAAGCATTTTCATACTGTACTGGCTGGTTTTGTGTGTCAACTTGACACAGGCTGGAGTTACCACAGAAAAGGGAGCTTCAGTTGGGGAAGTGTCTCCATGAGATCCAGCTGTGGGGCATTTTCTCAATTAGTGATCAAGGCGGGAGGGCCCCTTGTGGGTGGTGCCATCCCTGGGCTGGAAGTCTTGGGTTCTATAAGAGAGCAAGCTGAGCAAGCTAGGAGAAGCAAGCCAGTAAGAAACATCTCTCCATGGCCTCTGCATCAGCTCCTGCTTCCTGACCTGCTTGAGTTCCAGTCCTGACTTCCTCTGGTGATCAACAGCAATGTGGAAGTAAGCTAAATAAACCCTTTCCTCCCTAACTTGCTTCATGGTCATGATGTTTGTGCAGGAATAGAAACCCTGACTAAGATACATACCCAGTACTCATTACTCAGCTCCTGAGACCAACCTATTCCCAAGACTCTGGGGTGGCCTGTGAGAATATGATGTCACAGCCACAGTGTGCATTAATCCCACCCTGACCTGTGGATTTAAAGCTGAGTTTCACAATATAATAGTTGGCATCAAGCCAGGCGATGGTGGCACATGCCTTTAATCCCAGCACTTTGGAGGCAGAGGCTGGTGGATTTCTAAGTTCGAGGCCAGCCTGGTCTACAGAGTGAGTTCCAGGACAGCCAGGACTACACAGAGAAACCCTGTCTCGAAAAACCAAAAAAAAAAAAAAAATTATAGTTGGCATCAGCCATGTGCCTATTCATGCCTGGAGCTTTGCATGTATATATATATATATATATATATATATATTTTTTCTAGGTCTCTCAATAAACCCAGAGGACTTTTCATACTTGGTGGTGCTGGTCCTGGCTGGAGGTGATGAGCAGTTGGCTTCCCAGCCTAGTCCTCAGAACAGTACCATTGACAAGGTCATCATAAAAGGAGACGTTGACATTAGTGAGGTGGTGCTCGATGTCCCGCCCAGACAGGCTCTAAGAAAAACAAAGCACAAGAACAGCCATGGGTCTGAGCAATAGCTGGGGATAATGAGGTCTTCTTTGATGTTTAGGGTCATTCCCAAGGCTCATAGAGAACTAGCACATGGAAAGCCATCTTCATTCTCTAAATCCAGTTCCCTGGACGTGTCTATTGTGAGTACCAGGCAGGCAGAGGCATCTCACTTCAGCCCTGTGATTGGGTAGTACCTGGAGCTCATAGCCTGCTGGTCAGCCTCCAGGGCAAGTTGACCAAGTCCTCTTTGGACCACACCATGAGGAAAGTTGATGTGTTAGACTCACTGCACCAGGGGCCTCGATGCTTCTCTCCTCCCTGGATCCTTGCCTCTGGCTTCTTATCTCCCTCCCTGACTTTGGGCTCAGCTTTGCAAGCTGTTGGTTAGTGTCTCAATGGCAAATGTGACCAGAGGGCTGAGCAGCACTCGGCACTCCTGCTCCTTGCCATGACTGGGTTAGGCTGCTTGGTTGTGAGAACCCTGTAGGGCAGAGCCATCACCGGGCCAGCCTGGACAGCTGACCGTGTGGAGACCAGAAGCAGCAGCTGCTCATTGGACATGTGTGCTGGATAACTGTCAACAGCTGTATCCGGGGCAGGTGTTGTTTGTCTGTTAGAAGGGTCTGTACTTTTACTTCCTAAGTGTTGGGATTACAGGCCTGCACTGTTATGCCTGGTGGAGTGATTTGTACCCTGTTGTGGAGGTGTCTAAAGTGTCGGCACCAGGAATTCCACTTACCTTATTTTCTGGTAGCCCACTGTTCTGTGGCACAAACAGGGTGCCACTGATGGACAGGTCAGTCAAGTGTTTCAAAAATGCCTGGCCTCGGACTGAACTCTTGGAAAAAGCCAGCACCTCCTAGGGAACAGAAGAAAAGGTCAGATGGGCCACTGTAGTGTGGGAGCTGGAGGAGCTGGAGAAGCCTCGGAGAATACTCTGTTCCTAAAGTCTGACTTCCTTTGTACTGCCTCTCACTGGCCTTGGGAAAGCATCAGGATGACTACTGACCTCTTAATGAGTCCTACAGTCAGTCCTAAGATGCTCTGGTTACTGCTCCGCTGCACACTGTCTGAGTCAGTGCCCGTGTCCTGCCATGGGTACTGCTCCATCTTACAGAGCAGCAATTGGCTCCATGTTGAGTGTAAACCCAGAGGCAGGGTGGTTCTGCATCTCACGGATGCACAAAGACACTGCCATCTGCCTAGCAGGAGCCATGGTGCACAGGCTGATATATAACTCATTCATACATGTGAAGGAGGATCACCTATGTACTTATGTTATATCCTCCTGATGTAGATGCAACCTCCTCACCCACAGAAGGAGAGGCATCTAACATTGCTTCTCACTGGTCTGTCATCCAGCTATCGGGTATGGTGCAAACATCTCATAATTGATGAGCAGAGAATGCCAGGCTGTTCCAGGTCTTCAGTTCAGGGTAGTCCCTGTTGCTTGCTGAGGCCCATTCAGCTGCAGTTCAGCCTAATTTGTTCAACCCTGAGCCTCACCTGCCTTGAGCCTCAGGCTGTCTTCCAGTCTCTGTGTCAAGTTCTTTCAATATCTAACCACTTGGGATGACTGGGCACTGAGTCAGTCCTCTGCCTTCCATAAGACCTCTTTGAGCTCTGTGGTCTCTTTAACTCTTTTGTAGCTAATCTGTTATGTGTATGTATGTGTATTAGTGTGTGAAGTATAACAGATGGCCCAAGAGTTAGGATTAATGGTGGAATAAAAGAACCTGTGGTTGAGAGTGGTCTATTATGGTAAATTACAGCCAATAAAATGGACACAGTTTGTGAACTTACTATTGATAAATTCTGATTCTGTAGAAGGACAAACATGCGCCCATTTGCTTCTGATATGATGTGCTTGTGAGATAAGAAATAGCCATGCTATTTTTTTTTTGTTTCATCAGTTTCTTAAACTGTTCTACCTGCATTACATTGATGAATCCAGAAGTTTCCACACGCTTACAATGTCAAAATACCAACTCATTTAAAAACCACAACTATCCCAGGAGGCTGCTGCTATCAGCACCTCCATTTTATAGATGAGAACCAAGGCAGACAGGGTACATACTGTCAGGAAGTTTGTGAGCGAGGGGAAGGACATGAGGACTTGCAGCAGGTTTCCATTGCACGAGAAGCCATCACCCACATAGCCTGTCTTGCAGGTGCAGTTCACATCTGGAAGGAAAGCCACAGAGGCCATGCCCAGTAAGGTGAGGCTTGAGCCACCCTGCTCACTCTTGGGGCTTGGCTGTCCAGGGAGAGAGCCTGCAGTGGATGGGGCAATGACCTTTCATCCGGTAACAGAAGACATCCCACATTTCACTCTTGTTGGTCCTGGTTCCATAGTCTACAATCCCAACAACATTTGCACCACATTTCTGAGAGGCATAGGTTGTGGGGTAGGCAACCCGCCCACTCTCCAGCCAGCCGGCTGAGCAGAGGTGATACTTGGCCTGCAGAGACAGGGAAATGGCTGGATTATTTATAATGTCTTGTTTGCTGTGGAGCCCTTTGGTTAGTTCTGATCCCTACCTAGGCTGCTAACTCTATGGGGCCTACACTAGGACCTGGAAGATGAGATAGTAGGTCACCAAATTTCTGTCCAAGCCATTGGATGAATGACTGTGGTACCCTCTTGCTCTTGGTGCCCAGGCCTTTCATGCTTAGTTCTCTTTTGAGAAGGGATTTACCACCAGCCATTTACCCCAGGGCACATGCTTCTGCTTACAAATCAAGCAGAACTCTGATTGATGACAGAATTCTAATTCAGCAGCAGCAGCAAGCATCACCTTCACCCTTGTGTGGCTATAATTTTAAAATCCCTATCAGATCATTAAGATGACGGAGGTCCAGGGTGATAATGTTTACCCCGGGAACTACAATTATCTACAAAACTCCCAGTGCCAGGCATGGGATCCCACTGTTGATCAGTGGGGTCCAGGAGACCCCCCCAAACAATATATGATTTTGTCTTGTTTGTCTCCCAGAACCTGAGCGTAAGAGCCTTATTTGGACATAAGACTTGGAAGAATCAAATTGGAACTGACTTGGAGACCTCCTTCCTGAGAACTAGCTCTTATAGTCTGGGAAGATGCTGTGCAAGCTGCCAAGGGAGAAAAGCAATCAGTAGTCCTACCCAGATAAAAGCTGGTAAACCCCAACAACTAACACAGCAAGGCATTTCCAAAGGTGCAGTGATGGTGGAGGTAACCAGGAGCTGTCTAATTGGACTTAGGAGGGAATCCACTGACTGGTGCTGTAAACCTTGCCTACTTGTGGCTGCTAAGGCCCTGGACACTCAAGGAGAACCCACTATAGCCACTGTCTTACACTAGTATAATTTCTAACTGAATTCTAAATACTTATCATTATACATATAGATAAGTATAGCTCTCACCCCTCATTAAGAAACTTCTTTTTACAGCAGATGGAGACTGTTACAGAGATCCATAACTGATCAAAAACTGCAAACATGTGACTGTGAGGTGCCCAGCATCAGTTGATACATCTACAACCCAACTCATATACCTAAGGCTTAGCGGAAGAGGGGGCAGAAAGACTCTAAGAGCTGAGAGAGAAGTGTCATTGTGTATGCTAGGGAACCTGCATTTACAACCTCACAACAATATGGTTGCCTGAACAAGACCTGCAGGATCACACCGGTTGACATGACAACATGAATGAGACACATCTCACAATGCCTCATCCCTAGATGAAGAGCTACAGGTAGTTAACGGCTGCTGAGAGAGGGAGAATTAATTTTCTCCAGGTATGAGCTCCCTGGTAAGTTTCCCAAACCCATGTGGTCAGCTCATAGAAGGTCATATAATAATCATATGAGCAACAGTAAATGGACACAGCAGGGTATGTATATATGTATGTGTGCGTGTGCGTGCCTCGCGCAAAACAATAAAGAAGAGGTCATGAATTTGAGAAGGATTTTTGGGGACATGGGAAGAGTTGGTGGCAGGGAGGAAGGGCAGAAATGATGTAAATATGGTACTTATGTCTGAAATTCTCAAAAAGTTATTTAAAAAAAAAGATGATTGAGGCAAGACAAAGTAAATTGCACAAAGTCATCAAGCAAGCACCCAGAAGATCCAGACATACCCAGTGTATCCCAAATCTCTCAGTAATAGAATGTTGAGGCCCTTCAGTTCCACACCCTACCATTAACCTGTACACACACACTGGGACACACACCCTGGGACACACACAGGTTTCAGTGGCCCTAATCACTTAATCGAGATTCAACCTCTCCATCCCCACCCCTGACTCCCAACCTCCCCTAGAAGCTAGATCCTTGCAAGGGAAGCTTTGTTCCTTGGGAAGGACTAGCATGCAGCTTCTTGGTGCTGTCTTTTCCAGGTGGGCGGGGTTTCGGGTTCCAGAGGCTTTGAGAGCAGCCTGACTGGACAGCCATTCCTCCATGCTGGGCTGGAAGCTTGCTGAGCCCAGGACTTCCTTTTACCAATGCCCTAGAGCGCTGACTGTTGTGACTTCAGAGAGGCCCTGCTGTGGTTGTTAGCCTTCCTGGCCTTCCCCTGTGTGATACCTGCACTTCACTCTGCCTCCTGGATCTACCCCCTCTGAGTGATGATAGATATTTCATTTACCCTTTCTGAGCCTTAGTTTTCCTACGTGTAAAACTGAAGGAGTGACATCTATCTCCAGGGATGTGGTAAGGTTGCCAACATGACACCCTACACAGTGTTGGGCACACAGCAGATGCCTGCCTGACTTTGGATATGATGGACTCTTAGCATTGCTTCAGGAGTTTCTTGTGCTTGGTTCTAAGAAGCCAGGAACAGGAATTTCCTCCAGCTTTAGAGGCGGCTGCCTGCACACCCTCCCTGTGCCTGAGGTATCTGCTCAGTTGGGAACTCACCTTCTGAGCATAGGAGAGCTGGTTGTAGGTGGCTATGGATGCAGCTTCGTTGGCGCAGGCCTCTTTGGCTTTGTCAAATGTCAGTTTGTACTGGCCCAGTGGAGAGCGTAGATGGAATACACCAACAGTAGTGTCTAGAAGAGGAAAGAGTATGAAGTCAGCTTGCCTGACTGGCAGGGATTGAAGCAAGACTTAGAAGGACTTCTAAGGTACAGGCCGACTGTAGCCCAGGATATCCGGGGAAGCCACTTCTCCCAGCTGTAGCCCAGGGTACCTGGGTAAGCCACTTCCCCTTCAAGTTACGTTGTAGCTCATCATTTGGAGTATTTATTCCTATTAATTATAGAAACAGGGCTGGAGAGATGGCTTAGGAGTTAAGAGCACTGGCCACTCTTTCAGAGCAGTGTCCACATAGCAGGGCACAACTGTTCCAGGGGATCCAACACCCTCTTCTGGCCTCCATAGGCACTGGGAACACACAGAGCAGTGGTGACTCCAGCAGCCATTTCCCCTAACCAACTACAATCCTCCTGCTGTCCATTCCTTCTTCTGTGTACAAATGTCTCCCCCATGTTCCCCAGTTTGACCCAATCCAGGCATTTGTTGGGTCCCAGTCCTCTACTGTATATCTCTGGAAAAATCTCTCATCTCGCCTAGATAGATTTTCCTTCTCTATCTGAAAAAAAAAAAAAAGAGTAACTTTTATTTATATATGTTTTTGTTTTTGTTGTTTTGTTTTTTTTGAGACAGGGTCTCATTATGTAGTCCTGTCTGGCCTGGAATTTCTTTATGTAGACCAGACTGACTCAAACTCACAGAAATCTAACTACCAGGCTGGAGAGCTGGCTCAGTGGTTAAGAGCACTGACTACTCTTCCAGATGTCCTGAGTTCAATTCCCAGCAACCACATGGTGGCTCACAACCCTCCATAATGGGGTCTGATGCCCTCTTCTGGTGTGTCTGAAGAGAGCAATAAATAAATCTTAAAAAAAAAAAAAAAAGAAGAAATCTAACTACCTCTGCCTCCTGAGTGTTGTGATTAAAGGCATGTAGTATTATGCCCACCCCTCTCTGTTTTTAAAAGAAGATTCATTGTGATATATATATCATATATACATATGATATATATATACATACACATATATATATTTCTCTCTTTTCTTAAAAATACTATTTATTTATTTATTTATTTATTTATTATATATATGACAAGTACACTGTAGCTGTCTTCAGACACATCAGAAGAGGACATCAGATCTCATTATGGATGGTTGTGAGCCACCATGTGGTTACTGGGAATTGAACTCAGGACCTCTGGAAGAGCAGTCAGTACTCTTAACCACTGAGCCATCTCTCCAGCCCTATCTCTTTCTTTATATGACTCCTATATATGAAACCACGGAAGTCCCTCTCTACTCTGGCTCTGAACTCTGTGGGCTCTGTGATTTCTCTCTGTGGGGTTTCAACATGTTGCACTCTCATGGTCCCCCTGTACTTCGGCTTTTTACTTTCTTGTGTGAATTGTATTAGCCTGTGAATTTATTAATACCATTCAAATCATCCTCAGATGTGCCTGTGGTATATGCCAGTCATGGTGTGAGGAGCAAAGAGCTGTTAAGAAATCACTGCTGTGAGTGACAGCCTCTTTGTTATTGACCACACTAACCTGTGCTTTCCAGATTCAATCCCAGCCAATGGTTGTGAGGGAAAGCAACATGGGAAAGGGAAGCTCTGAGAAGGTCCACTAGTTCTAGCCTTCAAAGTCAATTGTGAGGTGTTTCTCCTGCCTTACTGGGTCTGGATAATGCATGGGTTCTTTGGTTTCTGTTTCATTTTGTTTTATCTTTCTTTTCTCCCCTGCATACAAGCCTGAAGAGACCGGTGCTTTGGGCGAGGGTTGCAGCCACACTGACCCTGGAAGTGAAGGTCTGCACAGTTGGCATCTGGGTGGCACTGTCCATTGTCCTGTAAGCAGCGGTCAAGGGGCAGCTGTTCGGGCTCACAATCCCGTCCGTCTCCAACATAGTGACTTTTACATTCACACTTCTGCTTGCCCTGTGGGAAGAGGGCAGGAAACTGTGAAAAGCCCCTGATGATCCCAAGCACCAGAGGACAGGCATCTGGCACAGGAGCAGTTCAGAAGGGCATCATGCCGGGCCCCATACAAGCATGATAAAGGCTGTCATGGGCTTGTGCAGGCTTGTGGTGATGATAGGCTGCCATTCTTAGTATAAGGGTTGCTTTCTCAGAGAGCCCCTGCCCCAAAGCAACCTGCAAGAAGTAACTCTTGCCCGCCACTCTAACACACAGGCCTTTCTCAGTGGGTGCCAGGGTCGTCTGCTGATTTTTGTACTAAATGCCCCCTTTTCTCCACCTGTGACTATGCTTCTTGAATGTGACGACTCTGTCTCTGGTACCCGCTACAGTCCTCAGTTGTTGCTTTGTGTCCACTGGTCCAGTCAGAGAGTATCCTCATTTAATGTTACAAACGCTATGATGTCTGTTATTAGGCTTGCTTCATGTGGGGAAACTGAGGCTCAGAGACTCCAAGCAGTCAAACTCCAGCCACATACTGTATATGTTCAGAGCAAAGTCTCAAAGGCTGCCTGGCTGTAAATGTGTTTGTAACTGGTACAGGGTACTGTGTCCCATCGGGTCTCTTCCCAACAAAGAAACGGGGCACTGACTCAATTCCTGAAGACTGTTTATGCTGTTTGTTACCAACTTCTTTGTCTTAATGAACTTTATATCAGGAGTCATGATAGACTTATAGGGAAGTAGGAACAGGGGGGGAGAGAGAGAGAGAGAAAGAGAGAGAGAGAGAGAGAGAGAGAGAGAGAGAGAGAGAGAGAGAGAAAGAGGGAACCCGTTTTAGCAGTGGTTCTCAACCTGTAGGTCATGACCCCTTGAGGGGGTCAAATGACCCTTTTACAGGGGTCACCTAAGACCAACAGAAAACACAGATATTTACATTATGATTCGTAACAGCAGTAAAACTGCAGTTATGAAGTAGCAATGAAAATAGCTTTATGGTTGGGGGTCACCACAGCACGATTAACTGTATTAAATAGTTGCAATGTTAGGAAAGTTGAGGACCACTGCTCTATAGCCTATTAGCGTCCCTTACTATGAGGGTCTTGTCTAGCTGCAGTAGAAGCTAAGAAGTGATGTTGGTATAGTCCTCTGAACTAAACAATAGCCCTTACGTGGATTTCACTAAATCTGACTGTAATATCCTTTTCTGCTGAGGATACACTGACTTTTACTAGAAACGCACCAAGGTGGCAAGATGGTGCAGCAGAGGCCAGAGGGGAAGCAGAGGCCAGGTAGCTGAGGATACCAGGCTGAACTGGGCACAAAGGGCTGCTATCCTAAATGTCCCCAGGGGAGTGGCACTCACTGGGCCAGTCATCCTGCAGGTGGCATGCTCATGACATCCACCGTTGACACCGTCTGCACAGGGGTCTATCTCTGTGCAGCTGTGGCCATCGCCCTTGTAGCCCTTCTGGCAGCTGCAAGAGACTTGCGTGCCCTTCTGGGAGCACTTGGCGACCTTCGCACAGCCCCCGTTGTTCTGTTTGCAGAAATTCACGACTGCAAGAGAAAGGGTGGAGGACTTCATGTGCCACTGTCGGAGGCCATCTGTCAGCCTCTTACAGTGGATGGGTAACACAGTCATCATATGTCCATGTCTTTGGTCCCCATGATCTGTTAGTTCTCTACAGATCATATACAGTTTGTATATGACTTATGTCCTGACAGATTTATCATATACTCATAGGATAGCTTTAGTAATTTTTAGAATGAATTGAGGGTTTTGCTGTTAGGACTCTCTCTCTCTCTCCCTCTCCTCCCCTCCCGTGTGTGTATGTGTGTATGTGTGTGTATGTGTGTGTGTGTGTGTGTGTGTGTGTGTGTGTCTGTCTGTCTGTCTGTCTGCCCATGTCCATTTCCTGATTAAGCTGACAGAGCCTAGAATCATTAGACCTGCTCAGATCCAGATCTGATCAGATCCAGATCTGATGGACTTGTGGCCATGCCTGTGAAAGATTGTCTTGATGGATGGTTAATATGGGAGGGCACCATCTTAGCCCACTGTGGGTGTCACCATCCCTATGCAGGTGGGTCTGGGCTACAAAAGGGCAGGGATGACGATTCTATTATTTATGAGTCTTGCTCATAGAAAACTTTAGAAAATACATGTGGCTGAAATTGCTCACCATGCCCCTTTTCTGTTGTAAACAGAGTTGTAGGTGGACTGTGTTATGGCTTGTCCAACGAGATGGTGGCACTTCCCAGCTCTCTTGAAGCAAGGTATGACATATGATGAGTGCCAGCTGATAGGATGGCAGAAGATCTGATTTTTGCCAATTGGGGTTGTGTTCTTAAAGGAATGGAGGTTTGCCTCCTTCCCCTTCTCTATCCTACTGCCTAGGTGTGCTAGCTCTGAAGCTTTTATTTCTTCAAACCCTTATGCAAGGCAGAATAAATATTTTCTTCATTTGTGCATCTTAAAACGTTAGACTTTGTGTGCTAAGCACACACCTAAACCCACTTGTGGACTGGCAGTGCTCATGCTGGCTGTAACTCAGTGGCAGAGTTCTTGCCTAGCATATGAAGGGCTCTGGGTTCCCTCTCACTGACAGACAGGGTAAGGGGGCCAGAGGATATGCAGTCCTCAGTCTTCACTTTGTCATCTTCATGCTGTAGTCAGCTTCTGATTTTTCCAAGCAAGACTGATTACTTGTTGAGTTAGGAAAATACTATGAAATACAAGCACATCTTGTTTTGCAATATAAAAATTTAAAATCGTAAATTTTTACAGTTGGGAGGTAGGCAAGGCAACTGTGCACAAACCATCGATGAAAATGGGTTCTAGAGAGGACAGGCAGAGGCCTGAGCGGACAGTGGAAGGGTCAGGGTGCAGCCCAGCTGGTAGGTGTGACCACACCCGCTCCTCTCCCATGTCTGCTCCAGTTTCCCAAGTAAACAGAGGACTCACCTGTGCACGTGATTCCATCACCTTCGTAATTCAGGTTACACACGCACGTGTTGTTCTCCATACAAGTGGCATGCACGGAACAAGCAGGTGTGCACACTGGAATCACAACTGAGAAGAAAGAGGCCTCCATTCACCCTGTGCCCCACTGTGTAGAGTCAGCCTCACCTACTCGTTTCCCCAGGACTCTTCAGGAGATCCGTAAATGGCAGAGGGGGTGTGTGTGATTACTAAGGACCCTCCCGCCTTGCAGAGTCTGAGATAGGTTTGCAAAGCAGTTCAGGTTATGAGGCACAGGTTACCTTAGCAACAACTATTTAAAACTTTATTCCTCCAAACTCAAAAGCAGGTATGAACCTGTCCAACAGACTCTTTTGCCCTAAGAACATGGGCTTCCAGGCAGAGCAGGTTAAGTTGGAGAGAAATTTTACTGTCTTTCAAGGGCACTGCTGAGCTGGGGAGAAATCCGGCACTTTGGTGATTGGGTGGGGCTGTGGTTAGCACAGGCAACCTGAAGCTGTTAGCTGGGTAGGCAGCGATGGGAGCAAAGTAAATCATACTGTTAGAGCTGCTGAAGCCCATGCAAGAACCTAGTGATGCTCTTGACTCCAGGAAGGAGGAAAGGCTATTGATTTAGACAGAATAATTTGACCTTTGCATCTCAGGCCTAGAGCACAGAGACTTGGGTCTCAGAAAAGCATGGATCAAGATTCTGTTGGTGACAACAACCACAACAGTATCGGAAGCAACTGTGCTTGATACAGCAGATACAAACACGGACCTTCAGAGTTCTCCTGGCAGCCTTCCCTTGTAGAGTGGGCTGCAGTATGAACACCTTTCTACAGATGAGCAAGGTGAAGGTGGGCTGTCCAAGGCCATTCATGCAGTAAGTAGCAGAATCAGGGACCATATCCTGATCTCAGGACTCCAGAGTCTGAGTTGCCCCGACACCACCTGATTTCTGTCATCATGCACTTGGTCTGAGTTCCATCATAATGAGGCATTCCCATTGCATGGTTTTTAGGTTTGAGTAAAATCTTTTCACCAAGTTTTCTTCCAACCCGCCAACCTCCAGAGGTCCAGGCCACAGTTCAAATCACTGTTTACAGGCAGAAGTAGGAACACCTACAGTCTGGAGGAGGTGGAGGTGGGAACACCCGCAGTATTTACAGGTGGAGGTGGGAACACCTACAGTTTACAGGTGGAGGTGTGAACACCTACAGTCTACAGGTGGAGGTGGGAACACCCACACTACTTACAGGTGGAAGTGAAAAAACCCGCAGTATTTACAGGTGGAGGTGTGAACACCTACAGTTTACAGGTGGAGGTGGAAACACCCTCACTGTCATTTTCTTGGCTATCGCTCAGACTCCAGCTTACTTGCCCTCCCTCAATAGAGTCCCCTCGAGTTAAGGGCTGCCAATGGCTGGCCATTCCCCAACAGACCTGTCGGAGTGTCACAGAAGTGGCCTGTCCACCCTGCTTCACAGAGGCACTGCCCGGAGCCTGTGATCCCCTCATCGCACTGCCCATGTTCAGAGCAGCCGCAGGCTGTAAGAGAAATCAGAGAGCCCAATAATAAGGGAGGGCACCATCAGTGTGAGGACCACCAGGCTTCCAACACAGACACAGACCTCATTGCTTTCCCTCAGAATTCCCACAATCAACAGGCCGGAGCACCGAAAGCTCACAGTAGGTAAGGCTGTGCTTTTGTAGGGCTGAGTGTGTGCTAATAAATGTCACAACGCTGTATCACAGAAGCAGAGTGCCATGGGGCACGTCACAGAACGGATGGGGGTGACGACTTCACTGGGGGAACCTATTTATAAGGAAAATTCAAAACCACACACCAATTCTGCTGCTTACCACGTAGTATGGCTGGGTCAGCCCCAGCTACCATCACCAGCTCCGGCCTCCCCGCCTCCACGGTTGCCCCGGCCTCCGTGGCTGTCCCAGCCTCCATGCATGGCTGCCCCAGCCTTCCCAGTGATGGCCCTGTTTCAGTACTTGCTCTCCTACTGTGTGAACTCCACAGGGCCATTCCAGGATCCCTTGTAATCTGTTCCCAACCCTTCACTGGTCGCTGTGCCTGTCACCCTTAGAACAGACCCTGATCAGTTTCCATGGGTCTAGAATTCCCTATGTACTCTGGCTCCTAGTGACCTTCAGGCTTTATCTCCTTCCTCTCTTCCCCTTCCTTACCTACTCTTGCTGTTTCTGGCAAGTCAGGGTCAGGCCCACTTGCCTAGACCTTTGCATTTGCTTTCCTCCAGGAAAGCCACTTTGGTTTGCACCTGAGGATGGTGGTCCCTTGTGTGTGACATAGACCATTGCAATGTTAATGAACTGAAATGCAAACTTTAGTTCCTCTCGGGAGTTCTGAGTGCTAATTGAAAGCATCTTCAGCATTGTTGCAGGTTCTGTCTGCTGGCTCTTGATATTCCTGTGAGCTTAGTTTCTCCGTGTGAGTCTTTGGTTCAGATCTGCTTACTCACCGACACAGCTTTTGTAACTTTCCATCTCTCTCTCTACCCTCTTTGATGTGGGTTGGATTGTTGCTACACCCCTCTAACCTCTGTACCCCTGAACCTTAGGACAGTTTCAAGTTGCCAAGCACATCGCTTAATCTCTTCCCACCTTAGTTTCTCCATCAGTTCCTACCTCCCAGGTTGTGCTAAGGATTGGATGGAAAACTGTATGTGGCTGGCACATGATAGGCACTTGTTCAACACCTGTAGTCACCATGTGTGTGCAGGACTCAGTAAGTGGGTGTGGCTCAGCCACAGGTTCCTGGGTGGCTTCAGGGGCTTCGAGTTTGTAGAAGTGAGGTTCTTTCAAGGGACAGCATCCAAGGAGGAAAAAGGCATTAGGAGCAGGTGGGTGGGATAAAAGAAAAGCCAATACTCCAAGGTCAAATGGGCGGTGGGGACGAGGACAGGGAGCATACAGGGGCAAACAGACTAACAAAGGCAAGAGGCCACATACGCAGACAGTCAGGCCCAAATCTCCCAGGCCAGCAGAGCTCGCAGGCTGTCCCGTTGAAACCGGTGTGACATAGGCACTGTCCTGTGGGTCTGTACACATCAAAACACGTGCCCCGGTTATTACACGGTGTGTCTGGTCCTCCAGGGCAGGCTGGAAGGGAAGGAAACAGCAGTGACCACACGGTCTCCAAGACCAGGGCCACTCAGCATTGCTGTAAACTGTTAATTCTGACAGCCTCTCAGTGCTCCTGGGGGGGGGGGTCAGTGCACAAACAGGGAGAGCCACTGGCATTTGGGACCCACATTTCAAGTGTCTTATCTGATTCCACCTCGACAGGGCTGGGGGCTGTATGCTGTAACCAGGGTCAGGAGGCCTGCGTTTGAGGAGGCCTGAGTCAAGTGGAGAACCTGCTTTGAGCTTTAATTCTTTGTGGCTCGAAATGATGGTGGCCATGACAATAATGACCATGACATGGTGCTACCCTGACCTATACCATGCCATTACTGCAAGGATCAGGTGGCATAATCTTATGTGTCCTAGGCTGGCCTTCAACTTGCTATGTAGCCAAGGTTTAACTTAAACATTGGATCCTCCTGCCTCTACTTCCCGAGTGCTGAGGTTACAGGTGTGTGCTCTAAGCTCTAACACCTTCGTGTGCTGTGCTGGGAATCAAACCCAGGACCTTGTGCAGTCCAACTGAGCTGCAGCTCTAGACCGCTGAGGGTATCTTAAAAGTCTGCAGGGATAAACAAACGTAAAGGTTTCTAATGGTCTTCTGGGAGTGCTCCACTTTAGTGATAGAGGCTGGGAGCTGGGTGACTGTATTCAGGCCAGCGTGTTCCTATGGACCAATGATTCTCAATCTGTGGGTTCCTGACCTCTTTAGGGATCAGAGCTCAGGTGCCACAGGGGTCACATATTATATATCCTGCAAATCACATATTTACATTATGATTCATAACAGTAGCAAAACTACAGCTATGAAGTAGCAGTGAAAATAATGTTATGGTTGAGGGGGGGGGGGTCACCACAACATGAGGAGCTGTATTAAAGTGTCTCAGCATGAGGAAGGTTAAGAACCACTGCTCTAGACCACGAGTGGAACACACACAGCAGGGGAATTCCTAACTTTCCTGAGCTTCTATTTCTCGTCTATTAAAGGGTCTGGCAGCGAGGTTGTTATCAAAACTATGTGCCTGAACATGTGAGTATTCAACGATGTGCCTATGAGGTGCCTACCTACAGCAAAGTCCAGCAGATGGGGCTTGCTTTGTGGGCCTTTGTTAAGCATTGATGCTGGTGTCAAGGTTTGCAAATTGAGATCAAACTCCCTTTGACAAGGAGCCAAAGAAGAGAGGATGATGCAATACCCCTGTAATTGTGGACTTAAATGAAATTGTGGTCCACAAAACTGTATCGGTACATCACTGTTCAAAACGCAGAATCATGTCAAAGCACCTATACAGACATGCTTCCCAACATGACCGATACGGTACAGAACCAACAGTAGATAAAACGGCATGTATTTTAAAGCACCAGGGGGAAATGTCTGTGTTTTAATTTTATTGGATTTATTTATTTATTTATTTATTTATTTATTTATTTATTTATTTATATTTCTGCAGTATTGGAAATTAAGCCCATGTGGACACATGCTCCTAGGAACTGTACCCCAAGCCTTTTTATTCTGAGACAGCATCTAAGTGACTCAGGCTGTTCTTGCATGCCCTTACTCTGTTGTTCAGGCAGCCGCTGAGCTTGCCGTCCTCTGGCTTCAGCCTCCTAACTTGATGGGTTACAGGCCTGTGTTTCTGGCCCAGCTGTGGTCTGATTTTAAACATGAAAGCAGATGTATAAGTAGGATCTCAGTAAACTCAAAATAGGAAGGGACAAATACAGAACTGTTCAGTGAGCTGGGCTTGGGCCTGGAGTTTCCCTACCTCTTTAGAACTTGGGTACTTTAAAAAGCACAACCTGCCCACACCCCTTTAGAATGGCAAGAAGGAGCAACCTCACCCTGACAGTCTGGCAAGAAGTAACCATTGCAGCACCTGGGGATCTGGACCACCAGGGTACACAGGTTCTGGCAGCCTTCCACATCCCTCCTGAATGGGTTGTAGATACACTTCTTCCTCACACCCTGGAAGGAGAGAGAGGAGACCTGCGGTTGCTACTTTCCTCCACTGGGCTGGGCTGCTGGGGCTCCAGCGCCGCCCTAGTCTTGGTACTACCCTAGGTTAAAAGTGGGATTTTTTTCAAGGGAGGCAGGGCACGAGTGAATGGGCAGAACAGGAGCCCTGAACTCACCCTTGGAGCTGTTTGCAAATGGAATGATTCCTTGGAGGTGGTGTGGAGAGAGGCAAATTCCCATCATACCCATCCTTAGCAAGGAAGGAGTAAGATTCACTGTAGGAGTACTCTGTGTGTGTGTGTGTGTGTGTGTGTGTGTGTGTGTGTGTGTGTGTATAAAGCAGAAGGTGATGTGAGTGTCCTCCTTAACTGCTCTTTATTTTATGTTTTGAGACTGGGTCTCTCTCTGGATCCTCCTGCCTCCATTTCCAGTGCTGGGATCACAGGCTCCAGCTTCTGCTCTTTTTTTTTTTTTTTTTTTTTTTTTTTAGTTTGAGTGCTGGGGATTCAAACTCAGATCCTTATGCTTATTCAGCAAGTACTGTATTCCACAATCATGAAGATTTTTTTTTTTTTTTTGTGGACACTTAACTACTGTGTGTGTGTGTTTGCTGAGGAGAACTAAACTCAAGGTCTCATGCAGTCTGATTGTAGGCTTTACCACTGAGTCACAGCCCAGTTCCGGACTGTAGACTAAGTAATGCAATAATACTTGATGAGTGATGACTCTGTGCCAGCCACTTAGATACACCTAAGTTGTAAGGAAGTTGTGTGGTTCCCTGACGACTACAGAGAATTGTTCACTCACTTCCCCTACAGAGACAACATTGGAAAGTCATGTAACTTGCCAAAGACCGCTGGGATCTGTTCCCACACCCATGGACTCCAAGACTGATGGTCTTAGTTGTGACTGCACATGACTTTCTAGTCTTAATTCCTAGCTTTGCTTCTTACCACCTGTGGCCTTGGCCTGATGCCCTCTTTCTCTGAAATTCATTTACTCCTTTAAATATATATATACATATACATATGTATATGTGTGCTTGTGAGATATATGTATATACACACATATACATATACATATCCCAGCATAGAACAGATCACAATATGTACCATCTTTATAACTATAATAATTTTCTATTCTCTTCTAGGTATGTAATTCCATGAATTTCCAAGATAGTTCCTAGAAGTTGGACAGTAAACTAACTAGCTGCCTGAGTTTTGAACACTCATTTCACCACATGAAACATACTCAAGGGCCCCTCCACATGTACACACACCCCTACCAGAAGACTGAGGTCTGAGAATGAAACACACATGTTGTGGCCATACCACCCTGAACGAGTCTGTTCTTGTCTGAGAATGCAGCATCACCCTGGCCCTCCAGATCACATGACTCATCCTTACCTTTGGTTTGCTCTGTAGTGGGCATCTGGGAGTGGAGACACAGCTCCCGCATTCCCCCTAGGGTGCAATATGAGAGACTTAAATATCAAGAATATTGGTGGTCAAAGAACTTAATCTGGGGCTGGGGAGATGGCTCAGCCAGTAAAGTGCTTGCTGCACAAGCAGGAGGACCTGAGTTCAGTTCCTAGAATCCCATAAAAAGTTGGGCATGGTGGTGCATGCCTGTAGTCCCTACACTGGGGGCTTGCTGGCTGCTCAGCCAGCCTAGGGGGATCACTGCATCCTAGATTCCACCGAGAGACAGTGTCTCAAAAAAAAAAGGTGGATGGCTTCAGAGGAATGGTACCTCATGTTGACCTCTGGCTTCTACATGCACCTGCACAAACACATGTGCATGTGTGTGCACCCACACACACATACACACACCTTACTCATGATTAAGATATGGCTATGATCAAGATCGTATAAGCACACAGATTTCACTTTGCCCTGGAGAACTCTAAAGGTCTGTCTTGAATGGCCATTTGAAAGCAGTTCCCTGCTGTACAGAACTGGGCCCAGGAAGTATGGTACAGACATACTGTAGCAATGGGGGATGTGGGCGCATGTGAATACATTTTACGTTAGCTGTGAGACTTCTGACCAATTGCTGATACATTCTGAACTTTAGTTTTCAGAAGGTATAGCATAGGGACAATACTTCTTGCTGCCGTTTGACCTTTGGGGAATTGTCAAGAGAAACTAATTAGCCGGGAAAAGGTGTATGGATACATTTTAGAAATTAAGAAAGTTACACCTGATAAAACATGGGGGAAAACCCTTTTGTCTCCTGTTTATGATGGAATCCTAAAACTGAGATGTTTATTAAACTCTCTGAGAGATGCTAGATGCTGACATGGTGCAGTGACAAAGCTCTGCTGTGTAGTCACTTCACCTCCATTTCCAAGTCTATATGGCAGAGTCGGTAGTAACTGCTCTCATTATTGGGTTGCTGTGGGGTCAGATGAGCACTGAGCAGAACAGATCAAAGCTGGCGTTCATCTGATAAAATTACTGGCTGGACCAGGGAGGGCGAACATATTTTGTATGGCAGACATATTTTGCAGAGTGGAGGGCACAGATTCATTCCGTGTTGCAAACTGACATGAGGCAAAATGAATAGGAAATTGAATGGAGGTGTGTAGGGCATATATTATGTATGTATGTATGCAAATATATGTATATATATTATATATATTTGTTAATTGCCAAAGTATGTCATTTATATATGAGGTAACTGGGTAGGAATTTAAAGCGATGTTTGTTGAATGAATAAATGGAAGGATGGATTTGAAAACGCATGGCACAGTAGAAGGCTAACACTTGCTGTCCAAGCACTGCTTCCTTAGTGATGAGAGAATCATGGGTAGATGGCGGCTAACCAAGAATACTCGAGGCCTGCGACTGGCTAAGCAGATGCTTGCTGGTTCTGAGTTTGAAGAATGCCATGTATTGGCCCTCAGGTTTCTTGGGGCCTGGCCTCTCATGGCTCTTCCTTGGGGTCTATGCTGGATCACCAGGACTTGTCTCTGGTACAAGGTTCTTGCAGTAGTTTGAAATTTGAGAACTGACCTGAATATTGAAGGTAGTAAAAGTGTCACATCGGCCACCTAGGGTGGGATCCATTAGCAGGCAGTCAATGCCATAGGCCACACCCACGTCAAACAAGAGTCCTCGCTGTACGATCCTGCACATTTGTCCATTTAGAAAGAGCTCACCCTGAGAGAGAGAGAGAGAGAGAGAGAGAGAGAGAGAGAGAGAGAGA
>JADRCD010178452.1:0-18037 GCA_019843815.1 Montemys delectorum
TTTTTTTTTTTTTTGTTTTTTTTGTTTTTTGTTTTTTTTACTCCACCAGGAACAAAAGAAGAAAGATGATTCACTTGGTGGTAAGAAACCATTTCGACCAGAGGCCTCGGGCTCAAGCCGGGATTCTCTGATATCTCAGTCTCATACCTCACACAACCTTCATTCTCAGAAGCCTCATTTGCCTGCCTCCCATGGCCCACAGATGCATGGACATCCAAGAGATAACTACAGTCACCCCAACAAGAGGCACTTTAGTAACTCAGGTAGGCTGCTAGGTAGCCTTATGGAGACGTCACAACCCCCAGTCACCCTGCTTTCTAAGGACTTTTGTACTTTTACCAAGACCTTGTTATCTCTTCTTGGTTGAAATATAACATAAAATAAAGATCTAGAAGGTTAGGGGCCAGCTGTAAACTAAGGGACCACAGGTACCATAAACAAACAAAAGGTAACAGGCAGACTTAAGGAGCAACCTGCATTCTGTGTGTAAGGTGGGCATTGAGACTGCTAATGCTTAGTTGGTGACAAGAAGATAACCAGAGAGAAAAATGAACAGTGCATGGTCGGCAGTGAAGAAGCAGGCATGCAACAATGAGAAACCATTGAGCAACTATACATATGATAAGTGAAAAGAAGAAGGGACTGGTTAACGAGTGAGCAAAGGATCTAAAGAGACATTTCTCATAAGATGCTCATAAGAACTCTGAAACCTGTGGATTCAGATCCCCTTGGGGTCGAATGATCCTTTCACAGGACTTACATGTAAGATATCCCACATATCAGATATTTACATTATGAAACACAACAGTAGCAGAATTATAGTTATGAAGTATCAATGAAATAATTTTATGGTTGGGGGGGTCAAGACAACATGAGGAACTGTATTAAAAGGTCACAGCGTTAGGAAAGTTGAGAACCAGTGCCCTAAATTAAGTTATAGGGAGGCACAGTGGTAAATTTATATGATTTTAACGCACAGCTTCAAGGTAAATCAGCAGAGAAGATTATTCTTTGTTGAGTGCTGAGGATACCTATAGGGTCATACAGCACTTTGCTTTTGGAACTAACTTAACCAGGACATAGCAGAAACTTTGCTTATGGATTATTCTTTTTCAGGAACTGATATAAGTTTGTTGTAAACAATTTATGCTTTAGCTTCCCCAAGCTTCACTCTCCTAGGTCCTAGCCTTATATCCAGTAGACATTTCCCACTGGCTGTATAGTCCTATACTAGTGGCTGAGGGACTTAACCTGTGACCCAGCCTTTGACCTTTACATTAGCATGTGTACCTCAATAGCCCTTTATTTCAGAGACCCGTTAGTCTCAAGTTTTAATGAAGGTGTACAAATAGCCAGCCAGTATGTAGGAAAGCACTCAGCCTTAGGGCACAGTGAGACACCACTTTACGCCTGATAGTAGCCATTATCAAAGCGGCATGCTGTTCCGAGGATGTGGAGGTAAGGGATGCTTTGGCAGTGTCTGTAGCTTAAATGTGAGGAGAGGGTCTTAAAACATTGAATGGAGAACTCCATATGACACAGCAGACCCTACTGCGTGCATCTCAGGCTGAAGAGCTGGCGGGATTCTCTGGTTTACTATAGGTGAATACTTAATCACAAGAGTCAGCATATGGGATTAACCTAAGTGGCCATCAGTAGTGAGGGATTGGTGGTCACTCATTAGAAGTGAGCCTGTCATTTGTGGCAATGTGGATCAGCCCAGAGGTTTTGTGTTTAAGAGTTATAAGCTGGTGCAGATGATAATATTGCATGATTTCTTCAGTATGTAGAATCTAACTAGTTGAATTTAGAGGATCAGAGAGGAGAAGAGTGGTTATCCAGGGGTGGGAAGCTGAAAATAAGAGGTAGAGGAAATGCTAGTTAAAGGATACTATAGTTAGGAGAACGAAGTGCACGAGATAAACTGTACAAAATGGTACAATATAGTTGACAATATATCCTTGAGGATATTGGGAATTTTAAATATTAACACAGTTAGTCATTGTATACTTAACATGTATTTTAAGACATGCGTAAAATGAGTGTCTTTGGGTTTTATTGCTTTGAAGAAACACCGAGGTAACTTAATAGCTTTTTTTTTAAGATTTATTTATTTTATTCTATGTGAGTACACTGTAGCTGTGTTCAGACACTCCAGAAGAGGGAGTCAGATCTTATTACAGATGGTTGTGAGCCACCATGCTGGGAATTGAACTCAGGACCTTTGGAAGAGCAGTTGGTGCTCTTAACCGCTGAGCCATCTCTCCAACCCCCACAAGGCAATTCTTATCAAGGAAAACATTTAATTGGGCCTAGATTACAGTTCAGAAGTTTGCTCCGTAGCATCATGGTGGGAAGCATGGCGGCATGCAGGCACACATGGTTCTGGGGGGGCCGGGGGTTCTACCTCTTGATCAGCAGGCAGCAGAAGGGGACTGTGTGTGTCTCACACTGGATGTACCTTGAACACTTAAGTCCCCAAAGTCCCACCTCCACAGTGATACACTTCCTCTAACAAGGCCAAACCTCCTCTGATATGGCCACACCTCCTAAACATTCAAACATGAGTCTATGGGGACCAAACCTTATCAAACTACCACAATAATACGTGCATATAATTTTTATTTAATTTTAAATATAATTTTTTGAAACAAAGCTTAAAAAGGAAAATGAAAAGTAGATTGAATTACATTTTGGGGATTTGTTTAGAAAAATAGAGACAGCCAGACAAGGTGGTTCACCCCTGTAAAGCTAGCATTTGGGAGGCAGAAGCAGGCAGATCTCTGTGAGTTTGAGGCCAGCTTAGTTTACATAGTGAGTTCCAGGACAGCCAGAAATAGAGTAACCATGTCTCAATAAAAGAAAAAAAAATCGAGATAAAACATAGAGATAAAATGCAAAGTTTGTGGTGGTGTCTGTAACCCTAGAGCTAGAGAGGCTGAAGCAGGAGAGGGCTGAGTTCTGGGTCCTGCAGAGTATGTAAGATTTCCTCAAACCTCATTGCAACTCTGTGGTGTAGTATTCGGGAATTCATGGAGCATTCCTATAAAAGAGGAAAGTAAAACTGCCCATATGGCAACATTTCCCCCAGACCCCCATACTATTCAGGAAGCGTCAAGGCAGAAAGTTCAAAAAATTTTTCACTCATTCTGATCAGCAATAATTAAAAGGAGAAATACACTAGTTATTAAGGATAGGAACTGCTCTAGTCTGTTTTACAAAATAATTTGAAATGAGTATATATATATAGTTCACTAACTAGGAGAATGGTTAAATGAATATTAGGCCATCTGCACCCAATATCATCAATTACTACAGAGAATTGGTCAAACCAGCCATTGTGCACTTGCTGTTACTATCAGCACTTGGGAGGCTGAGGCAGGAGGATTACATGTTTGAGTCTACATAGCAAAGTGTTATCTCAAAAAGTGCTCCCACATTTTCTGCAAGTTTTATTCAGTAAAAATATTTTGGGGCTGGAGAGATGGCTCAAGAGTACTGGCTGCTCTTCTCTGGATCTGGGTTCGATTCCCAGCACCCATACAACCATGTGTAACTAATTCTAAAGAATCTGATTCCTCTTCTGGCCTCTGTAGGTGCTGTATGCATGTGGTACATGAGACATGCATCCTGGAAAAACACTTAGCGATGTAAGAGAAAAAGAAAATAAATTGGGGGAATAAGTCAAAGTGGGGAATAAGAACCAAACAATCATCAATTCCATGCCCGTATCTTTTAATTTACTGAGATAGAATTCGTACAGCATCTGAAGGTGAACTAGTCAGTGGTATTTGGTACATTCAATGTTCTGCATAGTGTCTTGTGCCTCCCTCCCTCAAATGTGTCACCTCAAATGGAAGTTCTATACCGTTCCCCACCCCTCTGGCTTTCATAGCCATCTGTATTTTACCTCTGTAAATTAACATACTCTGAGGACTTCATGTAAATGGAATATACAGTATGTTACCACTTATGACTGGCTTAGCAAAATGTTTTCAAAGTTCATCCTAATTGTAGTGTAAATCAGTACTTAATTCCTTTTTATGGTAGGTTATTTTTTCACTCAATGCATAGTCCATAATGTTTTGTTCATTTATCAATGGACATTTCATTTCTCCTCTTATTTTTTTGGTTGAGAATAGTACTAATATAAATATATCAAAATATTTGCTGGAGTGCCTCTTTGTAATTGTTCTAGCTAGGCATATAGCATGGATTGCTGGTTATATGGTAACTGTCTGATTTCTGATTAACCAAGGAACTGTCTCGCGTACACATACTTATGCAGTTATAAAACAGAAGGTGTGAAATGTTGAGTCTGCCGGTTAGTGACCTAGATGAGTAGGAGAGAGCAGAGTGCAGGGATTTAGTGTGTTCATTGTTCACTGTTCACCAGTTACAATAATTAAAAAGGACTTTTAGAGACAGGAGAGGAAAAGGTAAAGAACAAGACTCAAAGCATATAGAAGCATAGTAGAAGATTTTTCCTACAGTAGTCAAGAGAAGTTCATTTTGTTGTAAACTTTAGTTATATAGAATTCCATTTGTGTACATAGACACAGTGGATTGCATGTTTGAGGCTGCATAGCAAGTTATCTAAAAGTGCTTCCACAGCTCTTTTTTTTTTTTTAACCTTTAAACTTCTATACACTAAAAATAAGTCTGGGCCTGGAGAGATGGCTCAGTAGTTAAGAGCACTGGCTGCTCTTCCAGAGGACCCAGCTTCATTTCAACAAAGTGTGCATGTGCATGGATATGTGTGTGTGTTCCTCAGTTTGAGAGTAGCTTAAATTTCTTGTAAAAATTTCAAGATTTTTTTTTTTTTTTAAAGAAAATCTAGTTCCATCTTTACCTCCTTTCTCAGGAACATTAAATCAAGTGTGGTAGTGCATGCCTTTAATCCCAGCACTGGGAAGCAGAGGCAGGCGGACCTCTAAGTTCAAGGCCAGTTTTGTCTACATCATTATAGACTGGCCAGCGCTGTATTAATAAGACCTTAACTAAAAAAATAAAAATTATTGCAGTTACTTAGGGATTTATTTATTTTTCATTTATGTGTATGAGTTCTTTTGTTCAAATGTGTAGGTCTGTGCACCATGTGCATACCTGATGTTCACAGAGATTAGAGGAGGATATCAAAGCCCCTGGAATTGGAGTTATAGATGGTCGTGAGCCTCCGTGTGGAGGCAGGGCATTGAAGAATCCTCTCCAAGAGTGGCCCGTGCTCTTAACCACCGAGCCCTCTACAGTCCCGGTTACAGTTATTTAAAACTCTTCCCTCAGTAACCGCCTCACCGTTGAAACCATTATGTCCTTTTTGCCTTTGATTTTTAGACTTTTTGCCCAAGTATATGACACAGTGCTTTAAAACTTGTTGAAGCTTTAGCTGGTGTTACTTCACTCCCATGGCTTCCAGACTAGGAGATGTCTATCTCAGTGTGGTGGCTTGGCCTTTTCTGCCCTGAGCTCAGCCCTTCAAAGGACACCTTATGTATGGTCTAAGGAAGAAGTCTCTAGTTAGGTTTTCAGCAGCTCAGTACAGTTCTGCATGTAGACATAGCAGGTTGATCAGCTTTGCCTGTCTTAAGTGAGGGTACTACCGTGAAACAGCAGTTTTGCTTTCCAAAGTCTCTTCTGGGTTCTTGAGTGAGTTTCACTTCAGGGACCTACTGCAGATTGGGGCAAGCAAAAATGAAAGATGAGAGTGCTTTAAAAGATCTTAAAAATGACAGGGGTGGTAGGTTTTCTCTTGCCTTAGAAGTTTGTGGCAGCATTTAAAGCTTTATTAGCTATAAAGCAATAAAGCTAAGAAGGAGGAATTATCTCCTTGTAACAGGTCAACATTAGTAAATTCTGCCATGTGCTGTAGTTAAGAAATGATTCTCTTGCAGATCGAGGAGACTGGCAGAGGGAAAGAAAGTTCAACTATGGTGGTGGTAACAATGCCCCCTGGGGGGGCGACCGGCACCATCAGTATGAGCAGCATTGGTATAAGGACCACCACTATGGTGACCGGAGACATATGGATGCCCACCGTTCTGGAAGCTACCGACCTAACAATATGTCCAGAAAGAGGCCGTATGAGCAGTACAACAGCGACCGAGACCACCGGGGACACAGAGACTATTATGACAGGTGTGTAGAAAAGTGTGAGAGGTGAGGCACTCGCTTGTTCATGGGAAGGAGGATGGTGATGCTTATCCAGGTCTGTCCGTCTGATGCATACTGCGTGTCTCCCATGTGTCAGTTACAGATCCCTTGTCCCTGCTATGAGGACATCCTCAGGATGCAGGAAGGGAGGATGCTTTTTCGGATGTATTTCTGGCTATGTGTATGAGTGTTTTGCCTACACATAGGTATGCAAAAACCGTATGTGTGCCTGGTACCTCAGGAGGGGTCAGATGAGTGTGTTGGATCTCTGGACCTGGAGTACAGAAAATTGTGAGCTGCCATGTTGCTGTTGGGAGCTGAATCCAGGTCTTCTGCAAGGGCAGCAAGTGCTCTTAACACCTGAGACATCTCTCCAGCCCCCTCTCCCCTTTTTGAAAAGCGTTGCTTTGTTCTTGAAGAACTTTATACATGCACAGAGTATGTGTTTTTGGTAATTTCACCCCATTACCCTCTCCTCCCTCTCTGGACCTGTTGCAGTCTCCCTTCCAGCAGGCCTCCTTTCTCCTTTGATGTCTTTGGTTGTGACTCAGTGAGCTTTCTTATGCTTGCTGCATGAGTTGGGATGGGGTGTTATTTATGGCACGGGCAACTTAAGAGTATCTCATGCATTGCTGGAGAAAATGACACTGCTGTCCTGGAACCCTTTTGTGTTTTTATTGTATTTTTAAGTCAGCATATAATGTGTTCGACATCACTATGGCATTTTTGAACAAAGTTGGTTCTCCTCCCCCTTCTCTCCCACCCTTCTACTATCCCTGTTCTCCCCTTGTGACTCCCCGCCAAATTCTTTCCCTTTTTTATGTCCCATGTGTCCTTGAAGCCCCATGCCACCGTACTTTCTCCTCACGTGATATATCTCCTCTTGGTTTCCTTTCTAGATTCATAGAGTTTTCCTGTGCTTAAACCCGACTACATGTATACATTATGGGGCAGTGCCCACATATAAGGAAGAATATTTGATTCTTGTCTTTCTGAGTTTGAGTCACCTTGTGTAGTATCATACTTTCCAGGTCCATCTATTTTCCTGCAAATTTCAGAAAGGCAGAATTAGGAGGATCTCTGCCAGCCAGCTTAACCTAATCAGTGAGCTACAGGTCTCAGTGAGAAATCTTGTCTCAAAAAAAACCCCAAGGTTAGGGCAATGAGATGTTCAGCTGGTAAAGAAGCTTGCAGTCAGGCCTGACAACCCAAGTTCAGTCTGCCTATGTGTGATGGCATATGTGTGCACACCCATGTGCACAGTGCTCATGGAGTTAATAATGAATAAACTAGTATGATGCTATTTCTTTAAAAGGTGAATGATGCCTGAGGTATGTTAGCTGAGGCTAGCTTCTGGCTTCCACATTCATGAATGTGTGTCCACACATTACTTATGTACAATGTAGACTCAACCTCAACAGTAGTAGTTCATAACATGGCACATGAGGTGAGTACCAGTCTTTGAGCCACCCACCTGGATCCAATAATTTAAGCCAGCCTTTTGAAGTCGTACTTCTCTACAGTCATGCAGTACCATTAGTGAGGTAACATGCCGTTTTCAAATTGTGAGTTGGCAAATGTGAGAGGAACATCATGGTTTTACCAGACTTTCATTCAACATCTGTCTGTTGATTGAGCTTCTTAGCACCTGTGGACTTCCCTGGGCTGATGTTATGCTTTGTGTTTAGACTGCACTGGGAATTTAAAGAGGGCGATATTTATACAGCATTTCTGTGTCCTGCTGTTGTTTTGGGAGACCTGCCATTTAGATACGTAGCTGTAGCCTGCATTAGCCACCTCATAAGTGAGCGTGCACATTCCCTGTCATCTTATCTGGCTCCTCTGAAGGTCTGCATTTCTGCCCGGTCTGTCCTTTTGTCCTTTCCTTCTGTTCACTGAGGTTGCACTGTGAGGAGGTGTTATTTGGAAGGGTATTTTTGCTGGATATAAAGTTTTCGCTTACCAGCTTCAGTACTTGCGATGCTCCGCTATTGGCTGCTTGTATGCCTTCTGACAAAAAGGCCTGTCTTCTCCCTTTTCCTCCTTGTGGATGGTTATGTTTCAATCCTGGTTCTTCTGCCTCCTTCCCTTTTTATGTAGTACAGAGATTAAACCCAGGCTTGAGGACACTGAGCATGTGCTGTCCACTCAGCACACTGAAGCCCTGACTTACTCTTTTTCTTTGTGTTTCTTTCCTTTCCTTTCCTTTCCTTTCCCCTCGACCTGCCCTGACATTGTTTATTTGTTCCCTGTGACTCCTTGGGTTTATTCATCCTTTTCAGATTGAAATATTCTTTCTGATATCCTCTGTAGAGCTGACTTAGTGGTCACAAATCCCTTCAGGACAGGTTTTCTCAACCTATGGGGCACATCCCTTTTGGGGGCTGAGCAACACTTTTACAGGGGTCACCTAAGAGCAATGGAAAACACAGAGATTTACTTTACAATTCATAATAGTATAAAACAATTAAGAGTACAAAAATAGTACAAAAAATATTTCATGGATAAATAGTACAAAAATAATTTGATGGATGGATGTCACCACAACATGAGGAACTATATTAAATGGTCGCAGCATTAGGAAGATTGAAAACAACCACTTTAGTCTGTTTTATTGTGAATTTTTAATTTTTTTTTTAAAGATTTGTTTTTACTTTTATTTATATGTAGGTATTATGTCTGTTTACATGTGTTTGTATACACATACAAGTACAAGTGCTCCAGGAACCCAGAGGCATCAGATCCTCCTGGAAGTGAGCCTCTTGACTGACCTGGGTCCTCTAGAAGAGCAGCATGTGCTCTTAACCGCTGAGCATCTCTCTAGCCCCTCTCCTTCAATTTTAAGAGATAGTTTTGGTGGGTATAGTGATCTGGCTAGCAGTTGTGATCCCTTAGGACTTGGAGGACATCTTTCCAGGCCCTTCTGCTATAAAGATTTCTGGCAGTATTAGTCTATTGCAATCAGGTGTTTTCTCATTGGCCTTTTCTTTACAGGCAATTTGGATTTTCTTTCTTGCTTTCTTTAAATATCCTTTATTCTATACTTTGAATGTTTTAATTATAATATATTATGGGATTGTTGTTTTTTGTTTGGTTTGGTTTGGTTTGGTTTTTTTCTAGTCTTGTTTGAGATTCTCTGGGTCTCTTGTACGTGGGTGAGCATCTTATCTTCCTTAGGGTTGGGGATTTTCTTCTTTGAGTTTACTGAAGATACTCTTGATTCCTTCGCTGTGGTATTCTCCTTCATGCCGTCATTTGCAGGTTAGGCCTTTTATTGGTATCCCAAACTTCTCCTATGTTCTGTTCATAGTTTCTTCTACAACTTTTTCATTGACCTTTATCAAGTAGTCAAGTCCAGTTTCTCTACTCTGTCTTCCATCTGACTCTGTTAACATGATCAGTTCTGTTGCCATGGCTTTCCACTTAGGGTTTAATTGACTTATTGAGGTTTAATGTCCAATATCATTTCAGTTTGAGCTTCTTTCAACAAGTCAAAGATCATTTATGTATGTATGTATGTATGTATGTATGTATGTATGTATGTTTTGGATCAACTCTCTCATTCCATTAATCTTTTTTTTTTTTGAGTTGTTTGTGAAATTCTCTTAAATTTTTTGGAAGTTCTTCCAAGTCATTTTGCACAGGAGCCATTGCTATAGATTTGTGGTTTTGGAGACATGTTGCTTGTTTGTTTGTTTGTTTATGTGTTGTTATAGACATGTTTCTTATTTATTTGTGTGTGTGTGTGTTTTGTTGTTTTTTGAAGGTTGCATAACTGGAGTTAGTTTTGGTTGAGCTTTGTTGTTGAAGTCACCTTCCTTGGTGTTGGATGCTATAGCCCTCATTTTGTTTTTTCTTTGTGTTGTCTGCTATCATCTGGTACCTTCAGTTGTGGTTAGGAGCTTGGAACAAGTTCCCTCTGCCAGTGTGGACTGCTTGCGGGTCTAAAGGCCAGCTTTGATGATTGAAGGGTCCCAGTCAGGCAGCTGGTAGGACTCTGGGTCACATGTGGTGGTAGGAGTGTCCCTGATGGGGAGTGGCCTGGGAGCTAATGAATTTGGAGAGAAAGAGGAGCAAGAGGAGGTGGCAGTCCTAGCAAGCAGCTGCCTGGTTTGAGCTACCGGTATGGTGGGGGTCTAAGTGTGTAGGTAGCCTACCTCATGTGCTGTAGAGAGGCCCTGGGGGTAAGTCAGTTTGTAAAAGAATTTTAGGCAACCTTAGTGCTGAGTATCTAGGTTGATTTTGGGTTTTGCTGCTGTTAGTAACAAATAGGTTTTAAAATATATATCTTTTTCTCCTGAGCATGGTAAAGAAATATGAAAATATTTATAGCTTTGTTCTCCTGAAGGGAGAGTGAGTTTACTGCAGCTTCGAAGTGTGTCTGTCATCACAGGATGCCTTTTACCA
Source organism: Montemys delectorum (assembly GCA_019843815.1). Lineage (NCBI taxonomy): Eukaryota > Metazoa > Chordata > Mammalia > Rodentia > Muridae > Montemys > Montemys delectorum. The sequence continues at coordinate 10,558 of JADRCD010178452.1, forward strand.
ACATGTGTGAGACAACTGACTGTTTATTGGTCTTGTGTCTAGTGTGTACTTTGGTTTCCTGGTAATATAAACATTAGTCTCTGGGTGAATGAGGAAGTGGAAGCAGACGATAGAGAAAGCATTAGGAATCTGGCTTTGTCTTTCAGCTGATCTTTGCATCTCTCTTTCAGGCACCATCATGACTCCAAGCGGAGGAGGTCAGATGACTTCAGGCCCCAGAATTACCACCAGCAGGATTTCCGACGAATGTCTGACCACAGACCCACCATGGGTTACCACGGCCAGGGACCCTCAGACCATTACCGCTCTTTCCACACAGACAAGTTGGGGGAATATAAACAGCCCATGCCTTCATTGCACACCGCCCTCTCAGACCCACGCTCACCCCCTTCCCAGAAGTCTCCCCATGATTCCAAGTCACCCTTGGATCATAGGTCTCCTTTGGAGAGATCACTAGAACAGAAAAACAACCCAGATTATAACTGGAACGTTCGGAAAACATAAAGGACCACTCCTGAAGGGGAGAGAGCACAGTAGTCATCAAGCACTTGGGCGTTTTAGTCTGATGCAGCTGTGGCCAGTGGGCAGGCTGGTGAGCGAGTTTCTGGATGCACTGCTGCTGAATCCACTGACTTGGCAGCTGAAGGAGCACTTGAAGGAGTTGGAGGCCTTCGTCTGCTGCTCTGGTTCGGTCTCCACTCCTGCACTTTGGCACCCCCACCCATCCTAGCCTATCATGGCCTCCCACCCCCATGGGTGCTAGGAAGAGGTGACTTTATGTACCAGCTTCATTGGGCTGCTTCCTCTGTGAAGGAATCCAGGATCTTGAGAGTCAATGAATGTTCTATTCAGCATGAGTGACCAGGGCAAGGACCTGCCAGACAGTGTGTGATTGGTTCACCATGACACGAGGGACGCTGCTCATGGGAAGTGGGGGTACAGGGTGGGTTTCACACTGCAAGACTTGAAAGGGGAGCAGGCATATCCCTTAGCTGTGTTCTTGGGAGAAATGATACACTTGGTCTCATTATGTGAAGTGGGCTGGGGATAACGAGACAGGGAAATGGCCGCCACCGAGGCCTCCTCTCTGCCAACACTAATTTTCCCCACACTATCTTTGTACATTTCAAAGGTTTGGTCTTCTGGGTGGCGTCCGTTTCCTCTCATTGTCAGGGAAAGTTGGATCCCTCTGGCTGATTTAGAGTACTGTGACTTGGGCATTGCTGATAATGCCAGCGAGGGGCTTACTTGTTTGGGGAGTGGGCTAAGTGGGTGTAGGGGTGGAGATGAGGGTGGGAATAGGATAACCAGGAAAAGAGGAATCCCTGGTGGGTTTCTGATTCCTGTGGTGAGGAGGAGAGTCACAGGTCCGGGAGATGGAAATAGAGGTAGCCTGCTGATGAGATACCTGCTGGTGAGCCCAGATGTGGGACATACATGCAGATAGCGGGCAGGGTTCATTGACAGTGCCAGCAAGCACAAAGTTGTCAGTATTGGAGTGGGTCAGTGAATTATAGCTGCACCTTGGTTCCTTTACACAGCTTGAAGGGCAGACTGCACAGACCCAGATATCTTGACAGTTGAGATGTGGTCAGGTGAAAAGCTGCATTTCCATTACCAATTAGAACTCAGTAGAATCAAACCTTGTTACTTTAAGAGCTGTAGAGTATAAACCTTAGTTAATGTTTCCCCAAATCACAAGCATCCGTGATGGGGTAGCCAAGTTGTTGAGATGGTAGGAGGCTGGTCAGCATCAGGGTGGGTTGGATTGTGGGACAGATGGGTTGTATCATTGAATAGCTCTTCTCAGTGTGTGGATACTGGGTTGGGCCTTGGGTTTTACTCACTTTCAATATAGTTTGCCAGTATTGTTAAGGTATCCAAAGCTTTTCTAGATGGAGACAGGAAAACTGACTTGAACATATGGTAGGTGTGCCTCTGTAAGAGTCCAGGCTCATTCTAAGTTGATGAAAAGTCTGGTTTGGACATATGCAGGGTTTGGCTCCCTGAACACTCTTGGTAGGGTGGTCATCCCAGGCATAGCACCATTAGTGACTTCCCCAAGACAAGCATGAGTTGTGTGCCCTTGAGTGAAACATCTGGCCATGCATGGTTGTGGTGGGCCATTGCTTTTGCTGCTTTAAAGCACCACAGACCTGGATGGTGCTGAGTCAGTCCCTGCAATGAGTGCTTGGTAGACCGTCACCTTCCAGGCTCCTCATGGCACCGGATTCTTCACCTTGACCATGTGCATGCATGACTTACAGAAGAGCCCAATGGCTGCATGGGAGTCCCCCGGCTAGAGTCTGCTGCCGGGTGGCTTGGCGGACTTCTCAGTCAAGGCTGAAAGGTCTATTTCGGCCACACAGTGAAAAGTGAAGCGTAGGTGGAGCTTCTCCCTGGTCACAGTGACACTGTCTGTGTTGGATTTGCTGAGCTCTTGGATGCTGGGAATGTAGCAAGGGCAGGAAGTACTTCTGCAGAAGGCGGAGGCCTTACCTTTCCACATTCACCTAGGTCTTGTCTTTCAACTTGTCGGTAGAAGTTACAAATTATTCTCAACGCTGTCTGTCTCATCATGAGGAAAAGGGAACTTCCTTTTGTTCCTATTCAGGACTTTGAGGGTATAGTGCCATAAAATGTAGCAAAGGGCCATCTGGGCCAGATCAGTGTTACATTGATTCTAAGATTACAGTATCTCCCATCAAACATCTGCTGTAGGTGATGGAGTGGATTTGAAGAGGGGGTGGGAGAAAGGAAGCATTCCTCTTGTTAAACCAGTATGTGCATCATATGCTTATGGCAGAAGTTTGCACAGGTAAGAGAGAAGCTGCCAGTGGAGTTCTGGGGAGCCTGGCTTTGGGCAGCTCATTAGTGGGGGAGTTAAATGTGAGTGTTGTGAACTCCTGAAGTCCTGTGATGCACTGGCCCTAGAAAAGGAAGGTGAAGCCTCTGCTGACCACTGTGTCCTCTCGGACTTGGCGAGCCTGCAGGAGCCCAATCTGATGGTCCTTCCTTATCCTCTGTGTAGTCATTCCTTAAGCCCCACAAAGGGAGCGCAAACATTTCTCACTGTGCTGCTGATGTTCTGGCCTGGTGTGTCTGACAGTTGCATCAGGCTTTGCAGAGCAAAGGTGATTCACTTAAAGTGTTCACGCACAGCAACACTGAAATCCTACAGACCAAACCCACGTGTCAGCAGGAGCCATGGTCCAGGCCCAGCACCTGTGGTCTTCCAGCCGAGGCCAGCTGTGTTGGGTAAGAGAGCCATGCCAAGGGTCCAGGCTGCTTTACTCCATCTGTGCCCTACCCACTTGGGGACAGGTGGTTCTTCTTGTAAACTTGTGGACTTTTGAAACCTGTTGACTAAACAGTAATTAATTTATATTTGTGAAAAATGCCACTGTCCTGGTGATTTCTGATGTAAATAATGTTGTTTATATAGTATGTATTAAATTTTCCTACATTGTAAAACTGCTGTACTTTTGATTTTTTTTTTGTTACTAAGGATTTTTAGAGTTGGGCTAACCAGTTACTTTCTGGTGTGAGGCAAGTGCCTCGAAGATGCCACTTCAGTCTCCCTCCCTGGCTAGCTGTGAGCCATGCATCCAAGCTTGTTCACAGCTTGGTCAGTGGAGATTTTTAAGTTGCATTTTTGTTACTGTTTCTGAATGGTTTTCTGTCCCTGAACAGCCACAAGCCACGGACAGCTGTGTACTTCTGGGAGTGGCATGGAGTCAAGCAGATTAGTCAGGAAGGGCCACCCTGATCTTCCGTAGGGGTCCTGGGAAAGCCTGCTTCAAATATCCACCTCTGTCCACAAGTGAAGACACCAGGCCTACAGCCTACAGCAAGCTATGTAGTGTAGTTAGCAGTTGGGCTATATGTCCCCGCCCCTTGTGATTTATTCCTATTTTATGTGCACTAGTGTTTTGCCTGCATGTATGTCTGTGTGAGGGTGTCAGATCTTGGAATTACAGACAGTTGTGAGCTGCTGTGTGGGTGTTGAGAATTGAACCTGGTTCCTCTGGAAGAGTTGTTAGTGTTCCTAACCACTGAGCCATCTCTCCAGCCCTGGCTTTTATATTCTTGAACGCAGAAAAATGCTTTTCTTATGGGAACAGTGACACAAATGTCCACTTGCCGTTCGGCACAGAGGCGGGCTCAGCTCCGACATGGCCCAGAGAAAAGGTGGCCGGGCCTGTGATGGAAATTCTCCTGGGATGGAGTTTAGGAGAATCTTGCCCAACTTGCACATCAGTGTCTTTGAAACAAAACTCAAATCTTTACGATTCTCTTAATTCCTAGAGCCAAACAAACCCAAGTGTCCACTCGGCAGGGAGAGGACAACTGCTGGGACTCCACCCTGGTAGTTGCACCTTTAGGTGCAAAACCTGGCCTAGCAGGAGGCGGCGGGATTTGTAATGCTTGCAGTTAGCGCCCGAGTGGAGAAGTGTGGAGGGCTGTTCCTGTGCGGAAATGGCTGGTCGTCTGCTTCAGGACGCAGCTGGAATGGCTCCGGGAACCTTTTAGGAACAAGTGCTATGATTTATAACAGTGACCAGGCTTCAAGGCCTGCTGCTGCCAAGATGCCTGCCTTTTCCTGGAAGCTGCAGGCCCTCGCCTTCCGGTCCCTCCCTAGTGGGGACTCAATGCTTGGTGAACACCACAAACCCTACTCAGTGCCAACAGAAAGGTCACTTACTAAAAACTTAGGACCAGCTGTGTGCCAGAACAGTCTGTGGCTCTTAAAGGAGCCGTCCTGGCGACTCCATCAAGGCTTTAACTAATGAGCCCCGTCCATCATACTTCAGGTCAGAACCTTCTTTGGTCCATGCTGCCTGCCTGTTGGCTTGCATGGTTGTTCTGTGGAGTAGGCTGTGGATGCGGCTGGACCAGCTAAAACCTTTCTGTATACCCCTGATCATAGGGGCGCCCTGCCCAGGCCCTGCTTGTGAGACTCTTCCCTCAAGTGACAGGTCCTGGGGATGTCCTGGTCAGTTATGTGTCCAAGTGGCTTGTCCCTGGCCACACTGCTCTCTGGCTTTATTTGGGAACAAAAACAATGGTCTTCACCTGCAATGTGTCCAGAGTGAGGAAGCATCGAGAGTTCACATGGGCTCTCGGCCTTTCCTGGAATTCTTGCTAACTACAGGCACCATTGAGGCATTTGGGTGGCATAAAGGAGTTCACGGGAGTTAGAGTGTCCTCCCATTTTATCTCTGCTGGGAAGCATCTTCAGTTGCAAGTCCATGTGTCATATGAGTGCATACAGGGCAAAGAGAAGGCCTGAAGGCTACCAGGAAGGAGACAATGTTCCATCCTTGGTGGAACTAGAGACTGCTAGGTAGGCCAGGGTGATTAGGATAGAGCTTGTCCATCTCGGAGGGCAGCACTAAGCTCCAGGAAGAGGAAGAGGCTTCTGTAAAGCCATAGCTTGCTCTGGAACCCAGCAGGGACGGAGCCATCCGAAGAGCTTCAGTGTCAGAAAGACTGTTACAACCAGATCCTGGAGACAGGCTGGCTGTCCACCGGAGTTCTCAACCCGAAGCATGGGCCCTGCCTGTCTGGAGTTTATTTTAAAAGTAGGTGGGTACTCTAGACAAGCAATCTGTAAGCAGACAAAATGTCACGTAAGGGAGAAAATAAGCAAGGTGCTGGTAGCCCACCTCAGGCAGAGGGCTCGCCTCCCTTCTCCTCTGCTTTCTATCTCAGGGTGCATTACAAAATGTGTGTCCTGTTAGCCCCAGCAAGGGCTAACAGAGGTGTCCATGATGAAGGCCCTGCAGGATACATAATATGTGCTTGGCTGGTCACACTGTCAGAGAGGATGGTCGGACCACTAGAGGCACTGAAGGTAGAGACCACTCCTGCAACCTGTCCGTGTTTGCTTTCTATTTCAGAGGCAAACACAATGATCTGTAACTTTAATTTTTTAAATCCTTTTTATTTATTTATTTATTTTGTTTTTTTGAGACAGGGTTTCTCTGTGTAGCCCTGGCTGTCCTAGAACTCACTCTGTAGACCAGGCTGGCCTCGATCGCAGAAATCCACCTGCCTCTGCCTCCCAAGTGCTGGGATTAAAGGTGTGCGCCACCACTGCCCTCAAATCCTATTTTTAATGATGATTCTTAAACACTTTAACCTTCCTTGTAGCCCACCACCCACCAGAGGCAGTGGAAAAGAGAGGATATGGGGAGCAGGGAGTGGACCTGTTTAGAGAGGTTCTTTGGAGCAACTCCCGTCTGTGTTGTCTAGAAACCAGCAGGTCAGTTCACAGGTCAGCAGGCAGCGGCAGCTTGGTCCACTCGCAAACCCCTCACAGATACTCCAGCAGTCCAGTTTGGTAGAGTCGGGTCAGCAACAGCAGTGACAAGACCTCGCAGAGATGGCCAGGCTTCAGCCTTGGCCCAGGTCAGCAGGAAGGACCCAGAGGGACACCAGGAGAAGTTCTCGGCTGTGGGCCTCTTATGGGAAAGAAAAATCAGTGAAGATGAGAGACCCACAAGCCTTGCACAGCCAGCTGTACAGCAAGCCAAGCTGTCTTCGTCATTCTGGGGAGTCCTGCTTATGCCCTTCAAACAGCACGCATCCTCCGTGTGCCTTGCCTCAGCGTGGGCACCCAATCAGCCCAAGTCCTAGAAAGCGGCAACAAACTGCAGCACACCACCAGAGTTTTTGGTGCGTTTCTCTCTATGGCGTCCCCACAACTGCAATGTGAGGTGGACCAATACATGCCTGTCCTTAGCAAAGAATCCTTCATCACATGTCCTTTCACGTGCTTGCTTTAGTAGAAAATCCTCTCTCCTGTGTCTGCATGAGCTAAGCATTCCTTCACCAGTCGGCATTCCTTTCACACTCGTGTCCACTTTAATGAAACTTTCCTTTACGTGTCTGCCCCAACAAAACACCGTCCAACTGTCTTTCCATAGAACCTTCATGTTTCCACTTCAGTGACCAAAAGCAACTTGGGGAATGAAAGAGTTTGTCTCATTTTAGCCCTTCCACACATGAAGAGAAGTCAGGGTGGGAATTTGAGGCAGGAACTAATAAAGCAGAAGCCAGAGGAGGAGTGATGCCTACTGGCTTGCTCTCTGTGGCATGCTCAGCACTGGTGGTACCACCCACAGTGGGCTTGGCCCTCCCACATCAATCATTAATCAAGAAAATGCCCCCATAGACTTGCATATAAGCTAATCTGATGGAGGCATATTCTTTTTTTTCTTTCTTTTTTTTTTTTAGATAATTTCTTTATTTACATGTAAATTTTCCCTTTCCCAGGTTCCCCTCCAAAAAACAAACAAACAAACAAACAAAAACAACAAGAACAAACTTCTTTTGCCTCCCCCCTCCCCATGCCTGCCACCCCACCCTCTCCCACTTATTGGCCCTGGCATTCCCCTACACTGGGGCACAGAACCTTCACAAGGCCGAGGTCCTTTCCTCCTATTGATGATCGAATTTGCAATCCTCTACTATA
>JADRCD010178453.1:0-30509 GCA_019843815.1 Montemys delectorum
CCCCCCCCCAGTCTTGGAGGGGCACCCAGGTGTGTGGGAGCAAACCTGCAGAGAGACACTACTGTGGCCAAAGAAAAGAGGGAAGGAGGGGAGAAACCGATGTGGCCCAAGCAGCAGGTCAGAGTGGCTGCCTGCCCCTTCTACAGCGGGATCTGGCCTTAGCCTTCTCTTCATTTGAAGTGTTCCCTTGAGGATCCACCTCACCCACATCAGGGACTTCAAACCCAATGCTGCTTTTACCTGCCAGCCCACCCTCAGGCCCACTGCCAGTACCTGCAACAAGATAGCCCCTCTCCCAGACCCGGCTCTTCCCTCCCCTTCGTTTCTTTTGTTTTCCTTAGCCTCTTTCTCCACTGATTCTGACTCCCCCACCCCCATCCCCCACCCCCACCCCACCCCCACCCCGTAAGTTGTGAATTTCTCCCCTTTCCATTCTCATGGCTGCAGTTGCTGTAATGACTTCAAAGCTGGTTTCCTTGGCTCCTCCCCCATCCTCCCTTCCTACTCTATCGCCTTTGTCCTAATCACTCTTTGCCACCTCTTCCCTGCCTAACAGCCTCCCATAGCTTCACTTGACTCCAGACTGCACGTAGCATAACCCTCTGTGCTCTGGCCTCTGCCTCCCTGAGTCTCCACAAGCAAGAAGCACATGCCGCCAGCTCCCTTGGTTTGCTGCATACCAACCTTCTCTGCCTCCTTCAAGATTTAGTTCAGTAGAGTCTTCCAGAAAGTTCTGGCCAATTCCCCTCCACCCTCACTGCCTACTGTGTTTCCAAGCTTTGAGGCATCCATCAAAACCTTTCCACTCATCCACCAGTGTTTCTAGACACTGGGTGGCATGAGATCAGCCACACTGGTTTGTTCGCTCCTGTAACATTCAATAAACACTCACTTAACATTTGCTACACAAATAAACAAATGAGTTGGATACGTTTGTGAAGTGCCAAATAACACTTCATGGATTCCTCGCCTTCTTTTCCTGTTGGTAAGATTCACAGTAAAGATGTTGTGCCAGGTTCCAGGCCAGCAGGGTACCCAGGCTAACTCTTTACTCTCTTTGCCCCCATTTCAACTGGTAATGCAGAAGAGCCAAGAGATGCAGTGGCTAGTAAATGCTGCTAGTAAGAAGAATAAGTAGGCCTCAGTCTCCTCAAAACATGTTTAAGGAAAACCAAAATTACTATCAGCCTGGGCAAACGACCATTTTTGAAAAACCAGTCCCCTAGACAAACAAAAATTAGCCCCTTGGATAACACACTCCCATGTCTGGCTTGGTCATATCCCAACTTCTCAGTCAGGACAGATAATAGGGTAGGAAGTATCGGCAGTGCCAATTCGGGCACCAGTTGGGCCTCAGAGGGTTTCACTGTGGCTCTCCTTCCACTTACCTTGTCTCCAATGTTCTCTGCCTCCTCTGCCAGGAGATTCGCACCGCTGCCATCAGCCAGGAGCAAGGCGGTGTCGGTGGTAGAGGAGGAACGGGGTCGGCCCTGGTGTTGGTGCAGGATGGCGGCCAGGCTGCTGTCCTGGGGGGCCTTCCGAAGCAGGTGAGGACTGCCTCGCTGGGGCTCCAGGGAGCTGCTCTTGGCACGGCGGCCACCACTCCCGCCACTGCTGTGCAGGCTGGCGCCCCGCTTGATGGAGGGCCTGGAGCGGATTTGCTGTAACACACGGTTGAAAGCAGTGGGTCGGGCAGGCAGGTCGTGCAGGGACACAGCATAGGAGACGCGGTGCATCTCCGGGGAGCGTTCCTTCTCATCTGGGGAGTCCTGATCGGATAGGCCCTGCTGTTGCTGCTGCTGCTGGGCCTCCTGAGACGCCTGGTGCTCCCTCTCCCGTGACCTGCGGCGGCTGTGAAACAGGTGCTTCAGGCCGTGGCCAAACATGGAGCCCTCTGAGAGCTGTTGGATTTTCTTAAGGGGGAAGAGATGAAAAGCCCCAGTTAATGGAAAGCTCCCAGATGCCTTGTCAGTCTGAGTTGAAGGTAGATCTATTCCTAAGAGACCAGAGCAGCTAGTACAGACATCGGGATCCCTATGGGTGGCCTGCCACGTCCACACGATCATCTACCCTTTGGTTCCTAAAGTAAGTTTGAACTTCTTCTATTTTTTTTTTTGTTGTTGTTGTTGTTTTTGTTTTTCGAGACAGGGTTTCTCTGTGTAGCCCTGGCTGTCCTAGAGCTCACTGTGTAGACCAGGCTGGCCTCAAACTCAGAAATCCGCCTGCCTCTGCCTCCCAAGTGCTGGGATTAAAGGTGTGCGCCACCACTGCCCAACAAGTTTGAACTTCAATACAGGATGTTCTCAGGCTATAGCCTGTGGCTTAGTAGCACACAAGTAGTGTACAGGCACCCCTGGGGCTATATATACCCTTCTCAACTGGTCTCCCCAGCCCCATCACCTCCTTTCTTCCATGTCAGACCACCAAACATTCCTCCCCACAGAGGTGCATCCAGCAAGGTGTTAATATGCACCTTGGTAGAACTTCCTGCTTCGCTTTCTCCGCTTTCTCCGTAAAGGGACTGGTCCTTTCTAATTCCCCCCATCTGGGATGTGAAAGTAGTGTCTGAGGAATTGGTAGCCATACTGCGACCATGAGATGACAGAGCCAGTGACAGAGGACCAACGCATGCCAGAGGAGTCTATAAGAGTCTAAAAAAGCTACCTCTGTCCATAAGTCTCTACTGGGGCTTCCTGTTCCTTACAGCCAGTTAAGTTCTGACATAGCTGACAATGAAATTAACATTATTTTTCTGAGCCTGGAATATCTACTGTTGTCCAGACAAGAGGCTCTCATCTCCCCTGAGACTAGAACCAAGCTGAAGCCCTGGAGCCTGTTGTTGCCCGCTGTAGCGCTGCCCCAAGAGACTCCAGCTGTTTCCCCCAACCCCCAACACTGCATAGGATAAATGGCCGGTGGTTGGGCTGCCAGGGCAACTGCCATGTAACTGCAGGCAGCTTCCCCACGAGGAGATGGCTTATCTATGTAGGCCACATCTTCGGAAGAGCTCCAGAGCTGTGGGACGGTGGGTGGGACTCAGAAGACCAGGGCAAACATCATACTGTGCAGGAGAGAAACAGAGCCAAGTTACCTGGGCCTCAGGAGCCACAGCAGGCTTTTCTCTGCGGCAGCATCCTATAACCTCACAAAGCAACCTCTGTCATTAAAATAATTGTTTTAATACTCCAAAAATCAGACATGCTAGTTTTTCTTTCTTTCTTTTTCTTTTAGAAACAAACAGAGCAAAGGTTCGAGCATGAAGAAAGCATGGAATATAAGTCTTCAGCTTTTGAGTGGCTGTCCGCCCAGTGCTGTCTGTGGCGAGCTGCACCTATGCTTCTGTGCGACTACAGGACCTTCACGAGCACAGAACGGAAGGATCCTCATCCAAGCCCACCCCTGGTGCCTGGAAGTCACAGGCCCTATCTGTCCATCCTTACACCTCACCCTGAGCTGAGTTTGGAGCTCCGTTCTCTCCTGCATTATCCCATTGTTTCCCGAGATTCCCACAGAAGCAACAACCACACACTGGCACCCGCAGATAGGGAAATTATTCCTTCTGAAGAAGTGAGGTTTGGGGCAGCCCTGGAAACAGGTCTTCTATGCCAGGTGCTCCCAGGGTTGCCGTTCCTTCAGAAGGCAGCAACCCAAGCCCACTTGAATGTATACTGGGCAGAACCGAGACGTCCACGGTAGAGTGGATGGTAGCACACATGTGTCACTAAGCGCAAAGTGAGCCAGAGAGATCCTGGGCCTCCTAACTACAGTGAGTTACCATCTCTCTCCCTCACATGGCCAGGCCCAAGCTGACACAAGACTTCCAACAAGGCACCCCAGATGGGGTCTCCTGGCCCTGGTTTTTGCCCAACTGTTCCTGCTAAAAACACTCTACATCCTCTGAACTTTCTTATATTCCCTTCCCTTATATTTCCTCCATACCTCATCTCTAACTTGTTCTCCAACACAGAAGCCCCTCTTTCCCACCCACCCAGGGTGACAGCATTTCCCCTAAAAGACTTTAGTTGAGTTCCCGGGTACACAGCCCTGGGATCTGGTGCATTATGGGGCAGGGAGTTGGAGAATCTCAGCAACCCACCAGCCATACCCTCTCCACCTCTACAACCCTTGTCTAATTTGCTTTTAAAACTACACAAAGTATTTTCAACTTTTGCTTGTCAGTCTAACCTGACATTAGCTTTATTCCAGGAGCTAAAAACTGAAGGACCATAGTGGCTATGTTCCATTTTGCAGATGAAGAAAACTGAGGCACATAACTGTTAGTGGCTAATCCAAACCACAAAGGTGAGCCTCTGACCTCTAGTCACATTTACCTTTCCTGGCCCACACCTGGCACGAGACTACAGTAGTTGTTGTGTCTCCTGAGACAACGCCCAAGATCAAAATACAGCAAAAATCTCAGAATCACTAGGAAGGGTCACTGAACTGCAGGGGTCTGCTCAGGCCTCATCACAGGACCTGGGCGAGCCGCTAGCCACGGGTCTTCAGGTCACATCTTCATTTCTCCCTTCCCCAGGTGCCCTGCATGGGAAGGATCTTTACACCAGCAGTACCCAGGAGTCCATGGAAGACGTGAAGGAAGAGAACAAAACGTAAGTCAAAGAATGATGTGGGGCGGGGGGAGTAAAAAGCAAGAATAGCAGGGTGACACACAGGCCAGCTGCTTCTACCTGTGGGTGTCAGAGAGATGGTTAGGGTTTTGACATAACATGATGAGAGGGAAAAAGAAAAAAAAAACCCTAAGTTCATATACATACCCAGCCCCAAGTTTCAGAAGTGAGGAAAACCATGGCGACTAGCTCGAGGGAACTTAGCCACCAACGCAGCAGAAAGCACCACCTGCTCTGACTAACAGCTTCCAGCCTCTAAATGTCACTTGCTCTCCACATTGACTTTTGCTTTCCTCCAGCTGCCAAAAGCCACTGCCATGGCCAGACGAAACCATGTGTCAAGAAGAGACCCTTGAGGCTGAAGAGTCAGGGATGGGGCACAAGCTCTCTGTGCCCATGGAGAGTACAGTGTGTCCCCAGGCTGGCCGAGGGGGCGGGTTATAGCTGAAAAGGGCAGCTTCCAGCTCACCTGGGGAGGGCACTGAGGGAGTCCTACTGCCCTTCCCCTGAACCTAACTGTCTTCAAGAGTAGTAGGGAGGGCTCGCTCGCTTACGCTCTCTGGGCAGACGCTTGTTCTCCTGGAGAAGAAGGGTGCTCTTTCCTGAGAACCCTGTGGCTTCTGAACAGCAGGCTTCAGCTGTTCTCCCTGGGTGTGGGTCCAACAAAGGGAAGTTTGCTCCAGATTCTGCAAAGACAGCTTAAAGATGCCAAAAGGAAAAGGCTTCAGGGTGTGGTGTCCTTGGCACCATTTGGCTACGGCAACATGACCTAAAGCAGTTTCCAATACCGGCAGGTCCCTATGTCCTCATCAAAATCCTGGAATCGCCCACAGACAGGGTCATGGGAAGGCACAATTAACCTAGAGCTAACGATCTCCAGCTATCAGCTCTTTAGCCTTCCTCTACCTGACCTGGCATTCCCTCTGCCCTACCACAGACATGGCTGTGAGGACTCAGGGGTGCCTGGGTCACCCTGAGCCTTTATAAGCCTAGGTCGCCAACGTTCCCTCTATTTATAGGGTCTCTATGGAAACAGGGCCAGCTTTAGAGAACGAGAGTCACTGGGAAAACCCACAGAGACTGTCAGGCTCCCGGGGGGATTGTGAAGTCTCCACTGCCCCCTGCCCCCCAAACAGCCAAGGCAGGATGCAGAGGGGGTGCAGGGCAGGGTCTGTCCCCCCACAGGCTTCATGCTGCTGACCACAGAGTGGTGGAGAGGCAGCAGCAGCTTGTTCCCAGCCTGCTTGGGGTTTCTATTGGAAACACAGTGATGGGAGGTTTCTGGATTCGTTCTGCTTCCCCAGGATCAGTTCGCATCCAAAACAACAAGACAAAAGCGGGCCTTACTTAAACCACGAGAGCAGTTGAGTCCCAGTGCAACCACCATTTGAACTCTTGTGCCTTTTTTTGCTTAGAACAGTCTGACTGGGGCTAACGAAGGTCAGCTGGGAAAGATCACTTCACCCACTGGGGTCTCTGCACAGAACTAACTTATGGATCCCAGCACAAGATATTTTTATTAAAGTTGCCATTGCGAAGTACCTTCCCTCTGTCTCTCCCGGTGGTAGCCGCCCCCTCTAGCCACTCTCTGGTCATGCCAACATACATGGTGTCCCTCTGCTCTGAATCCATGAGGACTCATTATCTGCACCACTCACGGCAATCAATTGCGAGCTGTCTTGCGCCTTGGCCTTGAGAGCGCTCTTGGAGGGCTCTCTGCCCTTTCACCCACTGGTTTGCAGAGTCCTCGATGAGTGGCTGCCTAGCCGCAGCTGTCTCACCTATTACCCAGCAGAGACCTCACTGCAAACCTGGCTATTACAATGTACTTATTTGTCCCCAGCCTACAAAACAATCCTAAAAAGTGATGTAATCCTTAGAGAATCACCTTCGCCACAGGCTTAATCTTTTCCAACATTTAAAAATGCTCAGTTGTGCTTGTTTTCTAACACAGATCTCTCCTGCTATGGCTCGAACCTCTGCCTCCATCTATCATCTTAGTAATTGCCAAGAATGTGTTGGCTTAGAAGGAGAATGGCCTTGTTGTCCTCGCAGATGGCTCAGGGAGGGTTTGCTGGGGATTCATGCCCTTGTAGCCAGCTTCGATTCCTACAGCGGCTATCTCTTAGCTAATGTGGCTGGCAGGGGGCTGGGAGTGGGGAATCTTTGCTAGTTTGGTTTGAGAAGTCAAATCCACAACCTGCCTGTTCTCTTCCAGCTTTGTTTTAACTTCTTAACACAAGTGACAGACTCCTATGTCTAGCAGACAAGAGTAGACCCTTCTTTATGGACTCCTGTTTAGCCAGGGCCTGGGTCCAAAGAACCACCGTCCTATTGGCTAGGGATTTCCAAGGGAAATGTGACGTCTCATGGAAAAGGTCAACACAGGTGATTTGGGGTTGTAAGCAAGACCACCCACCACACCCAAGCACCTTCAAACCTCTCCCGATCCATAGCAGCATTTAACCTCACCTCCATATTCACAACCCACTGAATGTTTCAACTCCTTGTAGAGGAAGACCTTCTTAATGTAACTGGCAGCTAAGCCACAATTGGATACACACACAAAAAAAGAAGCACTGTTCTGTAAACACTGAGTTGCAACTAGGGCAGCTGGGAGTGAATCTAGAACCCAATATGTGGCAGAACAGAGAGCTTCACTCGCCACATGCTTCCCTGCAGGCCCAGATCCTCCTGAGCCCACACACAGGGCTGCTCGGAATACTGCTGCAGGCTGGGGGGTGGGGGTGGGGTGGGGCAGTCCCCAGCCTCAGGAACCAGTGTCCTCATAAAGTAGAGATGCAACTTGAGCATCCTCGGAGCTCTCTAGTCCCCGCCACTGACAGGGAAAGGGAACAGAGTAAACACTATACTGAGGTCTAGGTTCTCGTCTTCTTATGTATCCTAGCTAGACACTCTCCTCGTTTGTTAATTAATGCTCTGCCCTTTCTTTACTATTCTGATCGCAAGCCATCTCCTCTTCAAGCATCCTCCCTGATTAACCCATGTCTCGTATTCCACTGCATGTGCCCTAAGTACATGGGGTCGTGGGGGTTTTCTTGCAAGTGTTTCATTCTGGGGGCTCTGGAGGCTTACCTGAAAATGAAGGTATTGCCATGCTGAAGAGCTAAGTTTCCATTTCCTGGGTTTATTCTCCCTCAATCCCCTAGTAAAATCTACCTCAGGGACCCATGCCCCATAAATTGCACGGATACTGGACCCCAGGACAGCCATACTCCACAGTCACTGAACCATCCTAAGTCCCAAGATATACACAGGCCTTCATTCCTGCTCCCCAAAGTATCTAGTCTTCTCCTTTTTTAAATACTGATACCACAAATTTTAGCCAACTCCTGGCTCTTAAAAAAATAAAATAAAATAAAATAAAATAAAACAAAACAGTAGAACAGAAATGCGGAGAGTCAGGAATGTCAATGTTATTTCGTGCATAGATGACCTGTCTATTTCTGCTTTTATTAAACTGCACACATGTCCCCCTATGGACACCTTTTTGTTTGTTTGTTTTTTGTTTTTGTTTTTCGAGACAAGGTTTCTCTGTGTAGTCCAGGCTGTCCTGGAACTCACTCTGTAGACCAGGCTGGCCTCAAACTCAGAAATCCGCCTGCCTCTGCCTCCTAAGTGCTGGGATTAAAGGCGTGCGCCACCACCGCCCAGCCTACCCTATGGACACTTTTATATGCATGTCCTATTTCAGTGTTTATAATAACATCTTTCCTTCTTAAAGTGTCCAGTTATCTGTTAGTCAGTAGACTAACACAAATCAATACCTTTCACCAATACACTGAAGTACGGGGAAGGCACAGGGGCCATTCACAGGATGCTGAAACACCTTCAAGCACCATCCAGGAAAACCACCTAGGGTTCAGCTCTAATTTCCCTTGGCGTCTGTTGTCTTCCCTGCCCCTCACTCAGTAGGAAGAGAGAACAAAATAAGCTATGAACAGAGGAACAGAATCTGAGCCTTGAGCCAAGAGCGCAGAGGAACAGAATCTGAGCCTTGAGTCAAGAGCGCTTCCAACCGGATAGAAACAATAGAAGGTAGAACTCTCCTATTTTCTTTAAGGAATGATCATGATACTGCTCAGAAAAAAACCCAGCTTTTCTCAGGGGACAGAGCACCTCTGGGAACTTTCCCTGGCCAGCATTCCCAGGCTTTTCCTCTCAGGAAAGGCTCCATTCCTCTACGGAGCAGTGGGATTGGAATGGTGGAAGGCAGGTAATGCCTTCCCCCAACCTCAGGCTTCTTCAGGGTTCAGGAAGAGCTACACACTAAGCTCAGCCATTCTCCAGGGCCTCAGCTACAGGTTGTATTCTGAACAGGATCTCTCTGTGCAGTTTTCCTAAGCTCCTCCCCACACCCGTTCTCACTACAGCCAGTCTCCTCGCTAGAGAATTCTGTTACACTTTTGGTCAGCCAGCAGTCTCTCCTCAACAAGCAGGGACTCTGGATAGCAGCAAAGATGGGGTCATGACATCAAGTGAATGGAGACGTGAGCTTGGGTGATTAAAGGAATCCATGTTAAACTAGCAGGCTCCCCTTACATACTGTCTGCTGAGATCTCCCCCCTAGAGGATACTGCTTCTATGAAGCTCTGACAAAGCCTCAGAAGTGTTTACACAAGCCTCCTGTGGGGCCAGGCCCATTTGCAGGTTGCTCTTCTGTTATAGTTACCGTTTAAAAATGTTACTATGTAACTATTTTCCAGACACCCCACCCCCACCCCATAATCACAGATTCCAAGCTACCACAGAAGAAATTTACAGCGATAGAGGGCTTGTCTAGCATGCTCAAGGCTCTCTGGTTATGAACTCAGGACGTCCACCCCTACCCCAACCCCCACACAAAATAAACGGAGAAATGCACATCATGCACTATGACCATCCTTGAAAGGCCAGAGATAGCCGAACACTAACTATCTCTGATACTGCTGGGCATCACTAGCAAAGAATCATTCAGATTTCTAGCAAAGACCAAATTCTCCTCTTTCTCTCCTGCTTTGGAGGTGCTTTAGACAGAGCTTTTTACATGCCTTTTCTCCTTGCTCAACAATCAAGATGATTGTCTCCATGACACACAATCAGTCACCATGCCTGGAGCTGTCACAAGAAAATAGAAGCGGGACTAAGGGACTGAAAGTTCCTGTCTCCAAGTTCAAAATGAAAGCAAAAGCAAGCCAGAGCTCTCGAACACCATCAGCTAAACACAGGCACGGGGAAAGGGTATTACAAATTGAAAAGTAAACACATCCCTCTTAGTACCATTATCAAATTTAGAACAAGTCAGCTCCCACTCAGGTCCAGAGACAACGATGACATTTTTCCACTAAACTATCAGCCATGGAAACCTTGTCCAGCACTGGAAAACAAGTTTGGCCACACTCCAATATCCCTTGTTCCTTTCTTCAGAAAAGTTAAGTGACATGTCACATTTTGGTGGCCCTGAGTCACATCTGGTAGAGAGGTCTCTGTCCTGCAGTAAACATGTTGTGATGAGGCAGACAGAGATAAACAGACAAGCTCTCTGTGTGTCTCCCTGGGTTTGCAGGAGCTTGGGGCCACATTGCCTGGGCTGTATAGAAGTGTGTGTGTGTGTGTGTGTGTGTGTGTGTGTGTGTGTGTGTATGTAGGTGAGGGTCCTCAATTCTCAATTCCTCTTCAGGATGGTTCAGCAGTTAACATATTGTAGTCGAGTGCAGAGCTGTTGCTTTGTCTGCCCCTAAGCTGACACAGGAGGGTACAGACAAGGGGCCTCAAAGCAGCTTTATAGACCAAATTCTCCTCTTTCTCTCCTGCTTTGGAGGTGCTTTAGACAGAGCTTTAGACACAGAGAAACTACAGCCCCCTGACTACAGCCAGCAGGGGAGGACAAAGGATCGCCCCCTGTTCTTCTCAGCAGCATTAAAGGGACTTCTTTGTGCTTGCCATCTCACTTAAAACAGAAAACATGTCACTTGGGGGAGGGAGTGACACTTTTTGGAGCCTGAGGAAATC
Organism: Montemys delectorum; assembly: GCA_019843815.1. Lineage (NCBI taxonomy): Eukaryota > Metazoa > Chordata > Mammalia > Rodentia > Muridae > Montemys > Montemys delectorum. The sequence goes on from JADRCD010178453.1 coordinate 10,641, forward strand.
GCAAGCTTTGTGAAGAAAGCCGAGGTGTCCAACAGTCCATCATCCGGTATAAGGTCGGTGGAAAGAGGTCAGGCTTGGAAAACTTCCACAAAAATTTTAAAAGTCCACACAAGGAGTGAGTGGGCTCCCTTCCCCAAGGGACAACACACACACACACACACACACACACACACACACACAAGTGCACATGCACTCACCTGGTTTCCTGACTTTGAGCTGCTCAGGCCAAAGGAGGGATGTCATTCACTTATTCTAGTGAGCTCCGCAGGGCCCACAGCCATTTGCACACAGGCTAATTTGCACACACCTAATGGGAGTTCTTTCTGCTCCCCTATCCCAGGCCCTGCACCCTTTCCGGAGAAATTTTCCAAGGCATCAATCCCCAAGGCATTTGAGTTCCTTCCTGGGGCCAACATCTCTCTCAGCCCAGTTGTGAGCTGGCCTGAGGGGCCTGAGCCGGCAGTCCCGATGGTAACTCCAGCAAAGGTGCATTATTTATCCTGGCTGCTGCTCTAATTGATACCGAGGTGTATTCAATACGGCTCGCCAATAGTCTGGAAGACTTCGGGCTGGAAAATAAACAGCTCCATGTGAACGGCCCTTTCCAATTCTGGTTCTAGCTGCCGGCTCAGCATGTGTGCAACTTGAACCGAGGCCCCAATCAGCCCAGGCTCTGCCCTGCCACCTGTCAGTTCTCCACCCTGGGGGTTGGTTCAGGAGGCAGAGAGGGATCTCCAAGCACTAGCTTAACCTCTGGCTCCACCTAACGGCAAGAAATCTACACCCCCCTTTCATAGATGGACAAACTGAGCTTCGTTCAGGAAGGTGAAAAAAAAAAATCGCACTCAGAGGAGGTTAACTGGCATAGGAAGGTAACGTCCACCTATTTAGCTTCCCAAGCTACAATCTTCTTCTCTAGCCTTCCTACATAAGGGAAAGTACTGTGAACTTTCTAAGTTAGCATCTTAGATCTCTCCAGCCCTTTGTCTGCAAAATAGCGTTTCACACACGTTCTTCAGTCTCAGATGAGTGAGTCATTAGAACGTTTGCTGAATAATGAAGAACACAGAGGCCTGAGATGGAGCTGATAGACTGGAACAAACGGTACCTAGCTTCCCCCTCCGGACCTAGCCGAACATCATTCATCCTCTCTGACCTCTGCGAGCTACCCCATCACTTTTATTCGGTTAAGACACTTCTGCGAGGGGTGGGAGAAGCTACGTGGCGGGCTGGGCTTGCCTGGAGACAGTCTGCGCTCACCTTTAAATCAGGAGGCTTGCTTCGGGGACCCGGGTTGGGTGCCACCGCAGCGCCAGCATCTGAAGTTGGCCCGCCAGCCGAGTTAGCACTCGAGGCCTCCCCATGCCGGAGGTCCGCGCCCGGCAGAAGGCAAGCCGCGTCTTCCATCCCAGCCCCATCCTCCTCGCCCTGCTGTTGCTGCAGCTCGTCCGATTTGCACCTCTTCATGGTGTAAGTGGGTCGGCAAGGGGAATCTGTCCTTCTAGCGTGCTATCTTGGGGAGAGACCGCACCCCTCCCCTTCTTGCACTCAAAAGACCTGGGGTTTAAATTGTGAACGAGGGGAGTAGGCAGATCACGAGTTCTTGAATTTAAGAAATTATCTTTTTAAAGGAGGATGAGGGAGGGGCGAAGAGGGGGGGAGCCTTGGGATAGTTCATTCCGACCTGGGGAGCGGAGGCAGGTCGCGGGCGAAGCCGGGCTGCAGCGGTCCTTAGGCAGTCACTGGCGCGGGAGGTGGGCCGCTCCCGACCCCCAAACTTTCTGCCTCAAGGCCCCGCAAGGCGGCGGGGATCTGGACCACACCGCGCATCCCCGCCCGCGGGCCGGACTGCTGGGCCAGGCAGGGCACGCGGGAGCCGGCCGGGCGGGTCCCATAGGGCCGCCCCGGGCACCCGGCCCCGCCGCCCGCCGCCGCCCCGCATGGGGGCCTGCCTCCTCCCGCCCCGCGCCCCGCTCCTCGTCAGCAGCCGCGCAAGGCTGCGGCCCCGGCCCGCCGCGAGCGCGGCCTACCCCGCCCGGGCCTCCGCCCGCCGGCGCCAGGGCGAGGCGAGCGCAGATGGCGCCGCCCGCCAATGGGAAGGCCGGAGGGCTGCGCGGCGGCGCGCGGACACCGCGGCTTGTAGGCTTGGTTGCACCGCGCGTCCCCCGGGAGGGTCTGGAGGGCTGAGGCTGTGTTGGAGCTCAGCTCTGCTCGCCGGCTTTGGAGCCACCTCTCCCAGGCTAGGCCTTCACGATCACCCCGCCCATTCGCTTTGTTGGGGGCACATGAAGGTGTTTATCAGCCCTCCCCTAACTTTGCACCTTATGCTATATGCTATCCCTTCAGTTAGAGACCGGCTGGTCCCTTCTAGAATAGGTGGTTTGAGTCACAAACCCCTGCCTGCACTCATACCTACAAAAGCAAAGGAGAGGGACTGTTCTGTCACATCCTCCCCACCATCACCACCACCACCACTTTCTCTGTTTTAAATACGAATCTCAAAAGGACGCAGGCTTTACGGTTAGAAATTGGGTGCCCAAATACATGTGAGAGTCCCCTGCTCACCGGAAGCAGTTTTTAAACAGGAATGTGTATTAATGGTAGGTATTAATGACACACACTGCAGAATAAAAAAGGAATGCTACGTTTGCCCCATACTATCGCTGAGCAGTTTGGAAGATGAGAGCAGACGTTGGGGTTACCAAAAAATGGAGAGTAGAGAGTAATTCTACTATATTAATTCCTATTCTTTCTGCAAGCTGTATGTCTTCTTTGGCCCTTTTCAGCAGCCAGTAGTTCTCAAGGCACAGACTGGGACCTGCATCATCACCATCATCATCGTCATCATCACCACCACCAGGGAACCACACAGAACAGATACAACTAAATCAAAAGTTATAGATCCAAAGACCCGTGTTTCACAAGCCCTTCGGGTAATTCTCACGAATGGTAATATCTGAGAAACGCTGGCCTAGCTGCTGTAAAAGGCTGAGCCTCCCCCTGTGAGTCACAGAGCTTTCTATGAAGGATTTTACAGTTTGCCAGTCTCTTTCACACTCACCAAACCCTTCTAGCCTCACTTTGGTCCCACTAGTCTCTGGGTTTTCTAACTCTGTTAAGCTTCTCTCCCCAACCCCGCCCCATTCCAACCCCTTATTTTGATGTGTATCCTAAAAGAGACCAAGTTGTTAAGAATTTACAGTATTCAGGGAGCCACTTTTCTAAACTAAGCTGCTCTGTTTTTAGAAGATGGGAATTTAGAATGGGCTGGGAATGCAAAAACACTACCCCCCCCCCCCATATCCACTACACAGTATCAGGCACAATTTGGGAATGCAAAGCTATAAGCCTTTTGGATTTTCAATGGTGAGGAATGGCAGAGTGCCAAAGCAGATCGTGGGCAGGGACTAGACAGCCGGTGGGGGCCAGATTCCCTTGGTACACGGTGCAAAGGAGAGAAACGAACGCACTGCTCTCTGTCTGAGCTGGGAGATGTGTAGAGGCCCCTAAAGCATGAGCAAGTCTTGGGTGTCGAGGAGTTTGGGACACACAGTGGTCCTTTCCTGACTCCAAGCTGAAAAAAAAAGCAGAAGGGGTTCTTCAAGAATCCTTCAAGAATGGGGCTGGAGATATGGCTCAGCAGTTCAGAGCACTGGGTACTCCTTCAGAGAACCTGGGTTCGATTCTCCACCCAAATAGCAGCTAAGATCTTATGTCCCAGGGACATAACACTTTATCTGACCACTTCGTCCAGCCTGCCTGGGCATTAAGCACCAGGCACACATGTGGTGCACAGTCATACATGCAGGCAAAGCACTTGAACATATGAAAATACAGTAAATAAATACATAACCGAAACTTAAATACCCCCCCCCAGGAAGCAGAAAACATCATAATTTTTATTTATGCTTCATTTCTCTAACAAGTCGATGGTCATCCACTTTTGATTTTTGAGGCAGCGCTTCACTGTGTATAGCTCAGGCTAGCCTCTGAACTATAATCTCCCTGGATCAGCCTCTGAAGGTTGAAATTGGAAGCATCTGGCTTAAGTTTTTTTTTTTTTATAGTATTATATATTTATTATGTCTGTGTTAGTCAGGCTTCTCTAGAGTCACAGAACTTGTGGAATGTTCTTAAGGGAATTTATTGGAATGACTTACAGACTGCAATCCAACTCACCCAACAATGGTCAGCTGTGAATGGGAAGTCCAAGAATCTAGCTCCAGGAGGCTAGTTCCTTCAGCTGCTCTTCTATAGAAGATGGACTGCTGAAGAAGTAGGTTCCAACAGATGTGCTGGCAAGTAAGTGCAAGCAGAGAAAGAAGAGCGAGTCTTCTATCTTCCAGTGTCCTTATGTAGGCCTCCAGCAGGAGGTATGGCCCAGATTAAAGATGTGTACCACCACCCCTGGATTTGGAACTTGCTCTGTCTCTGGCTGGCCTTGAACTCAGAGATATGCTTTCCTCAGTCTCCTGCGATTAAAGGCCTGTACCATGTTGCATAGGCCTAAGCTTTTCATGGCTACTAGGCCCACAAGATTAGAATCAAAGGTGTGTGTCATCTCATGTTAAAATCTGTGTCAGAAGCCTGTGTCTTCCAGCCTCAAGATGTGGATCACGGGTGTGCCCTCCAGTTCTGGATTATAGTTCATTCGAGATGTAGTTAAGTTGACAACCAGGAATAGCCATAACAATGTCCCAGGTGTGAAACACATCAACAGGAAGTCTTAGGTGTGCTTCATAAAATCCTCTTTGTTTTCCTTCTTTTCAGGGGGAGCTACTGGGACTTGAATTCAGAGACTCACACATACTAAGCTATGTTCTACCACTAAACTACACCTCCATCCCTAAAGCATGTCCAAGTTGCCTAGTTATTTGGAAATTGGAGTAATGGCTATCTACCTATCTACCTCTTAGAGTGTTGGGTGATATATCCAGTATATATCTAGATACTGCCTGGCACAGGGTGACAGGCTATGACCTCTATCACAGATATCATCCATAGGATTCAAATAGGTCTCAGCCATTTCCAAATTTCACAAAGGGGGGTACTACAAAAAAAAGGGGGGGAGGCTACTTCAAAGGAAGTTTAGGAGTGACGTCATTGAAGAGGCCTAAAAGACCCGTAACTGCTGGATTGGATTGATGACCATCCTATTGTTCTCTGTTGCTTTGAGAGAACACAAGTACAAATTATATGTTTATAGTTAAGGTAGGACAAATCTTTGCAGACTAATGTACGAAGCAAGAGGCTATGTTTGGCATACTGGAGTAGAATGTCTCATTCTGTTTTGACACATCTACCTATTATAACTAAATATGGTATAGTGGGAAGCCTGCTAGCCGTGTCAAATTATTATTATTATTATTATTATTATTATTATTATTATTTTACGTAATTTTACTTATTTACTTTACATCCTGCTCACTGCCTCCTCCCATACTTCTTCCCCTCGCCCCTCCCCTTTTCCTCTGAGTGTGTGGGGGTTCCTTGGGTATTCCCCAACCCTAGCCTATCAAGTCTCTGTGAGGCTAGGTACATTCCTCTCCCACTGAGGCCAGACAAGGCAGCCCAGCTAGAAAAACATATCCCACATATAGGCAACAATTTTTGGGATAGCCCCCGCTTCAATTGTTAGGGACTCACATGAAGACCAAGCTGCACATCTGCTACATATGTGCAGGGAGGCCTGGATCCAACCCATGTATGTCCTTTGGTTGGTGGTTCAGTCTCTTAGAGCCCCAAGGGTCCAGGTTAGTTGACTCCATTGGTCTTCCTGTGGAGTTCCTATCCTGTAAGGGGCATGTCCAAAATTTTATGTGAGAATTCTGATTCTGTTTGGGACAACCAAATCAATGAACCTATGTTCTCAACTGTAAGTGAATGGGGACAGCAATTTGCATGGCTCTTCATATTGCTATTGTGAGGAATCAAGTGACCATGTCTATGAAATGCCTGTGCTGAACACATGACCGGTATCAGTAAATCTGAATTAAGTGAATGATATGTCCACTCCGTACCTTGTAAGGAGAAAGGCAGACTTGACCTACTAAACATGCTTTTTGAATAGAAATCTCAATTAGAATAAAGAACAAAGTCAGTCTTCATTAGTTTTACATTTTCTAACCTGGTGAATATGTATTAAAATAAAGATAAGAATGTTACAGAATCCTGTGTCCTTGTTAACACCCAGGTCAGGTTGGCAAATTGATGCTTTTCCCTATAGAGGCAAAAGTGCCAAGATGGACAGGGAAGTCCAGGGTGGGTGAGCTTTTCTTCTTTTTATAAGAGCAGTAAGGTCTGAGAAATAAAAGGGTTTTCTTTTTTTTTCTTTTTTTTTTTCTTTTAGGTTTTTCAAGACAGGGTTTCTCTGTGTAGCACTGGCTGTCCTTGAACTTGTTCTATCGACCAGGCTGACTTCGAACTGAGATCCGCCTGCCTCTGCCTCCTGAGTGCTGGGATTAAGGCATGTGCCACCACTGCCTGGCAGTTTCTCTTTTTCTTAACAGTGATTTGTAGATCATCTCAGGAAATTGTTAAGTATGTATGATCTTTTACTCTGTTAGAAGTTAGGAATCTTTTTTCAACTTTTTTTTTTTTTTTTTTTTTTTTTTTTTTTTTTGAGACTGAGTCTCATGTAGTTGAGGCTGACCTTCAATTCACTATTGTAGCCAAGGACACCCTGACCTTCTGATCCTCTTTCCTCTACCTCCCTAGAAATACATTTTAAAACATTTAAACATCAAATGAATAATGACTTATTAAGTTGTCGGAGAGCCATTCTAAGATTTAGCCTACCAAGTGGAACATTTAGAAGGGAAAAGCACTCTCAGGACTAGCTATAATTTTGATCACTGTATTTTTATTTCAGTGTCATTACAAATATTTCTATGTTAATGCCATTTTCTTCTCCCTTTTCTGTTGGAGAACAACACTTCTACTCAGTGCTATCAGGACAAGAAATCAAGAACTATGCAAATCATCCTCAGAGAGATTGGCTGGAGTGCTGATGATGTCACAATCCCACCACCTAAGCCTAGGGTTCTTATTGGCTCTTGTAGGAGCCAGGGAACACTGGGTAGGTTCTATATCATTCCACAATTGCAGAAAGCCCTGAGCTTATCTAAATTTTGCAATTTATTTTCTGGTTTTCGTAAAGTGTACCCTGAGCTTTTTACAGGTAAGTCTGTGTAGCCCTTTAGAACAATTTACAATCCATCAAATAAAGCTCTCATGTTTTATTACTAGCCAGTTTATTCTTAGACACCAAGAACTGACTGATTTTCTTGCTTTTAGCTGAAATGCCTAGAGAAAATATAGACATAGATATAGATATAGATATACATGTAGATACACATATAGATATAGATATAATGTAGTATCTATATGTATATGTAGATAAACATATAGAGATATAATGTAGACTCTCTTATAGTTAACTGACTGTATTCCAGAGGACTAGGCAGGACCAGTGCTCTCTCACAGTAGCCCCAAGATCCCAATGTCTGCCTCACTCCTAGGACTGGGGTATTTCCTACCTACAGCACAAAGCTGAAAGTTCACATGTCTTCTTTCAGGTGGGATTCATATTCTTTATTTTAGAAACTGGATGTTTCACCAGGCAGTGGTGGCACACACCTTTAATCCCAGCACTTGGGAGGCAGAGGCAGGTAGATTTCTGAGTTCAAGGCCAGCCTGGTCTACAGAGTGAGTTCCAGGACAGCCAGGGCTACACAGAGAAACCCTGTCTCAAAAATATCAAACAAAAAAAAAAAAAAAAAAAGAAAGAAAGAAAGAAAAAAGAAAAAGAAAAAGAAACGATGTTTCTCAGCAATGGGAGGAAAGTCTTGGTTGTACTGCTCTAAGGAAGCTGGGATGGTCATTGGCTCTCTCATCTCAAAAGAGAACCCACATACATTTTGGACAACCAGTTTCCTAATGCTTAAAATTCTAGACCTCAAAACAAAAGAGGAAGAAGCTGAAGGAGTTTATGTGCTTGGCATACAAACATGAGGGCACCTACATAAAAAGCCAGATACGATAGTACACTCTGAGGAGGCAGAGGCAGGAGGATCCCTGCAGCTTGCACGCCAGCTAGCCTGGCCAAGTCGGTAAGCTCCAGATTCAGTGAGAGACCCTGTTTCAAAAACAAGGTGAAGAGTCAAGTGAACAGGGCCTGTGCAATGCCCACACTGGTCACGTGACTAGTGTTGGTAAACCCCCCCGAGTGAAGCAAGCTGAATGAGCAAGATGGCTCAGTGGGTAAGGACACTTGCTGCCAAGCCTGACGATCTGCCTTCAATTCCCAGCATTCACATGGTGGTAGGAGAGAACAAACTCTCACAAGTTATCCTCTGACCTTTACACATGTGCTACACACACACACACACACACACACACACACACGTGCACGCATGTGTACAGGCAGTCACGTGTGCATGCTTGTGGAACACACACAAATAAAAAGAGAAAACACTGATTTTTGCCCCGAAATAACCAGTTGCCCTTTGTTAGGGTTTTACTGCTGTGAAGAGATACCATGACCAAGGCAACCCTTTTTTAAAAAGTAATTTATTATTACTTTTTTCAATGAAATTATAGCTGATTTATATTTAGATATTGTGAAGCATGTAAATAACCCGATCTAGCAGCTCAAAGGATCCTAGATAGGTGAAAAATGGCCACATGGTATACATTTCCAAGTATAATCAGCTCTGATCCTGAGAGTGTCAGAGCGCCTGGGAGTGGAGCTTCCTCTGGGTGTTGTGGGACTGGCTGCAGAGCTTGTGCCCAAGGTCCGCTCAGGACACCAGCCCCTATTATTACTTTTTAAAATTTTATGTGCATTAGTGTTTTGCCTCCATGTATCTCTGTTACAGATTTGAGCTGGCATATGGGTGCAGGTCCTGTGGAAGAGTATTCAGTGCTCTCAAACTGATAAGCCATCTCTCCAGCCCGAAGGCACCTCTTATAAAAGGCAACATTTAACTGGGCCTGGCTTGTAGGTTCAGAGGTTCAGTCCATTATCATCAAGGTGGGAGCATGGCAGTGTACAAGCAGGCATAGTGCAGGAGGAGCTGAGAGTTCTACATCTTGTTCCAAAGGCGAACAGGAGAAGACTGACTTCCAGGCAGCTAGGACAAGGGTCTTAAAGCCCACACCCACAGTGACACACCTACCCCATCAAGGCCACACCTCCTAATAGTACCACTCCCTGGGCCAAGCATACACAAACCATCACACCAGTTATTGACTTTGCATCAGAAGATGGATGTTGAAAACCGCTCTGGATACTCTCTGTGGTCCTTTCCGGGGTACTAGGAAGAGCCAGCGTCTGTCCCTTAAACCTAGCCATGGTGTTAGGCATTTTGCTAGAAACCCTCTGAACATTTCCTTATATAATTCTTCCAACATCCCTGTAAGGTAAGAATTGTTCCTGCTGTACAGGAAGAAGCAGCTCGTGAGGCTATATAGCACTTACTCACCCTTTCCAAAGCCTACACCTCAGCTGCGTCTGAGCCACCTTCATGGCAAAGGATTTCCCCCTTTATATTGGTCAGCAGTTCAACATGTTTATCTATACTTATCAAAATGTGTATATGAAAGGCATATCACTGCAAAGGATTTCTATGATGCCTGTGGAGGATAAAACGATAAAAGATACTTAAAGTCCAGTCGTGGGAAATGAGGCACGAATCAAACATGCAATAACACAAGATTAAAGATCCAATGTCTGTCCACAGGCTAAATGGGAGATTTGTACCAACGTCAAGAAGAGAGACAGATTGCTGTGATGGATCAAGGATACATTCGTCCATCACAGGAGCTAAAAAGATAAGATATTTCGTGGGACAATCCTAACTCCATTAGGTAATAACTACCTGTAGTGTCTTAAAAATAAAATCACTTGCCGGGTGGTGGTGGTGTACGCCTTTAATCCCAGCACTTGGGAGGCAGAGACAGATGGATTTCTGAGTTCGAGGCCAGCCTGGTCTACAGAGTGAGTTCCAGGACAGCCAGGGCTACACAGAGAAACCCTGTCTCGAAACACCAAAATAAAAAAATAAAAATAAATAAATAAAATCACTCACTATTTGATCTCTTGGATACCATCAAGGTTTTGTAGCCTAATGGTGATAGACAATGCTTTTTCTTCATTTTATTTCTCTGTGTAAAAGAGCGTTTCCCAAAGTAAGGTTTGTGAACTAATAGCATAAACACATTGGAATTTGGTTATATTTGTAGATTCTCAGGATTCATCCTGGAATTTCTAGAGATGGAGTCCGAAAATCTGCTTTTTGGAGAAGTAGCCCAAGGGATAGTCACATTGAAGTTTGAGAAGCACCCACGCAGGGGAAGACTTGGTTGGTCATTCAGCGACTCATCTGTGCGTTAAATGAGCACTTACTGGATACCCGGCACACACTGTCATTTAGTCTGTAAAGCAAAGTTTGCAGGAGACAGTGTAGCTTTCACATCACAGAATCTGGGGCTGGATGTCATCCCAGGCCACTGTCTCAGCTGGGGAGACGGCCAAACCGGTTCTGCTTACTAGCCCTGTCCAGACTTGCCCACAGTGCCTACTGTACAGTCACCTAGGATGTAATGATGTGTGCGTTATCACTTGAGTCCTACTATGTGCTGTATGACTCAGATCTGAACCTTTTCATAACTTCAAATGGGACTCTTGCCTTGTGTGATATTAATGTGCATTCTCCAAGAACCTTCCACCCATTTCGGGTGGAAAAAAAGCCTTCCCCCATTTTATATCTCCCTGTAGAACCCAAAGGCATTTCTAGTGCTGCCAAGACTTCCTTTCATTGATATAGTTTATCCCAACCACTCTGCACCCAGTTTGGAATGGGGAAAAAAAAAACCACATTAAAGTACTCTTTATTTCTAAAATACACCACACTTTTTTTTTTCTGATAGCAGAGAGATGCTATCTGATTGAAGAAGAGGATGTCAGTTTCTTGGGGGCAGGGGGATGAGGAACTTCTGTTTATGACTTAATCAACTTAATCAAGGAGTCTGTCTTGGGAGTTGGGATCATACCATCCCATGTGAGATCTTATTCTGGAGTATGCGTATTTGTGACATAAACCATCTTCAGGGAGCATTATAAGGCCCCAGGGCATGTCCATGCAGCAGAGGGACTCCACCCTGGCTTGCCTCACAGCTCCCACGGGGGGCTGGTGAGGGAAGATAGTGCTCTCTCTCTCTTTCGAGATACAGTGACACAGAATGGTCTGTTTGGAGGAAGGATTGATAATTATAGCTAGAGTCTTGTTGATCCTTGTAACCTTTCCTCTTTTTTTTTTAATTTAAATGCACTTTATTTTTAGACAACCCACATGACATGTTTTTTCTTAAACAAACAAACAAACAATGTCAACATGGGTGACTACTGTGCTTTCGGTACCTTCGCCCTCTGGACCTTCAGCGGAAGCATTTCCACCAATGAGCGAGTCATCGATGGCACCCTCTCTTCAACTGACCATCTTGCCCTCTACCTCCAGCCCATTCGTGAGCTCCCAGACAGATGTATTTGGAGAACAGCTCGTCATGGCAGATGAGGTCCCGGTAGATAATCATGGTGAGCAGTGCTAGCCTGAGCGGGCAGCTGGAACAGTGCTGGGGATGGGATGGGGAGGGGGGTGCGGGCAGAAAAGGCAGATTCAGGTGCTCCTCAACCTCATATAAAGGGTGATTCTTGTATCCTTTCACCTAGCGATACCTCCAAGGAATTTATCTTGGGGAAATAATGCAAAAGAAGGAAATCAACTATGGGAGCAACAACAAAACTATTTATAGAGGCATTATTTATTATAATAAAAATTCTGAAACAGCCTAAAAGGAACAGAGAGATGAGTAACTATGGCAATGGTGTGACAGAATGGTTTGCTGCTGTTAAGGAGAAAATATTAAGTGTATAGGGGTGGTGAGGGAGTGGGGGAATTGTGCAGTCTGGACAGCAGGACACAGTTCCTGCCTCTGGAGCAGAGCCAGTGGGGCATGGGTCTCCACAAGTATTGAAGGTTGCTGTGAGTGTATGGCTTGTTTGTATAATGTTCATAATTTACTTTACATTTCTCCTTCAGAAAATGTTCTCCCTGCAAAGGTTAATGATTCCATGATCATTAGAAACAGCACAAGTCTGAGAGTCGAGGGTGTATCTAATGTCCTTAGCAAAATGATAAACTATGCTGTGGCCTTAAGGCTGTGGGAAAGAACTCTGAAAACATGAGTTCAAAAATATATAATTTCTCAATATGCATAATATGTGGAAGCAATATAAATTAAATGAGGGGCTTCACAGACGCAGACCTAGAAGAACAGAGGCAGCTGTGCTATGAGACAGCTTGTCAGAAAGATATTGAAGAAGGAGATAAAGAGATTTGGGGAGTGGTGTTCTGAGGACAAGATTCTACCCAGCTAAGTTTATTGTTTGTGCATATGAAGGCAAGCAGATCTCTGAACTCATTTTCCATGTTTTTTTTTTTCTTTTTCTTTTTAATGTACTTGCTGTCTTTTTCTAAGAATCAAGGGGCTAATTCTGATTTGTGGGATAATCAAAAGGGAACCTGGAATAAATGACTGAATTGATATGTAAATAAAAGACTGGGTTTTGGTCTGTAAGAGAGAGCTACCCAGAGAGAACTACTTGGAGAACTAACACAGCTCTGTTAAAATTTTTCTAGCAGGATTTCTGATTTTGGTCGGAAAATACAAGAACTTTTTCTAGAAATTTTTCTGACTTTGGTCGGAAAACCTATAAGCTATCCAGATGGCTTTTAGACTTTTTTCTAGCATGAGAGAGCTGTGTCTAGGAGAACTGTCTCAAGCAGAAAGCTATCTCTAACAAACTACAGAGCTAAGAGTGCTCTATAGAGAGCTGTCTAAGGAGCCATCTCAAACAATCTTACACTCCATCATTTGACTTCAAGTCATTTCTTTCACTGCTCCCAAACACACCTTCCTCAGGCCCCCATCTCCAAGCAGAAGCTGGTCCTTGGCAGGAAATCTACCTTTAGGGGCTCACAAAATGGTTCAGTGTTTGCTCCTCTTGAAGAGGATCCAAGTTCAGTTTCCAACATCCACAAGGCAGTTCACAGTCACCTGTAACTTCAATCCAAGGGAATCTTCCTTCTTCTGGCTTCTATGGTCACAAGAACACACATCATACACATACGAACAGGAAAGACAGATGCATGCAAGGTGTAGTGTCATGAGCCTTTATTCCCAGCACTTGGGAGGCAAAGACAGGTAGATCTCCATGAGTTTGAGACTGGTTTGGTCTATATAGTGAGCTCTGGAATAGCCAGAGCTACATAGTGAGGTCCTGTCTCTAAAATATAAACAAACCAACCAGCTAACCAAACCAAACCAAACCAAACCAAACCAAACCAAACCAAGCAAAACCAAACCAAACCAAACAAAAACTGAGCAGACAAGCATAGAAATAATAAAATTTAAAAAAGCAACCTTTAAGTAATATAAAGTAACAGCATTAAAATAAAACATTGCTTCGAGCTGGAAGAAGGGCTTTGGGTCCAGATAAACCTATATTATTAGCTATGTTGTGTTTAGACCAATCATTTAACATGAATCTCAATTTTCTCAAACAGGGCTAAAAATATCCAGGGTCATTGTAAGAATTAATGACGTAAACTATGTGGATAAAATCTGGCTAAACCATGGATAAGAATAGAGTTCAAAGAAATAATCATGGTTTATGCTCAAACATGTGACTGTTGAAAACTTATTTGTAGTGTTTTTTTTTTCCCTCTGATGTCTTAAATGTAATACTGTACTTCCTCCCTTTATTCCTTCACCCTTAGCATCTTCATACACCTTATTTAAAAATGTGTTCATATGATCTGAATACTTGCCTGTTGGGATCTGTAAGTAGTGTTCTGAGAATGTACTAGATCAGTCCTGAGAGTGATACGACCCAGTGCAGGCACAGGTGAACATGGCTTCAGGTGGTATGTTCTGACTTTTAGTGGTTTGTCAGTTGCCTTGAGGTTTAGGTTAAGAATTTCCTCAGACTTGGCAGCATGCACTAGCTGGTATGAGGCCCCTGACACATATACAGCAGAGGATTGACTGGTCTAGCCTCAGTAAGAGAAGACTTGAGACTGCAGGGAGTAGGAAGGCCTAGTGGGGGTGGGGGAACATCTTCTTGCAGACAAGGAGGAGGAGGAATGGGGTGAGGAACTGTGGAAGGGTGAACCAGGAGGGGGATAATGACTGGACTGTAAACAAATAAAAGTAATAATAATAATAATAATAATAATAATAATAATAATAATAATAAAATGTCCTCATGACGATGTGTCTCTCATTTCCCTTTGGTTCAGAACCTGAACCCTCTTCTCCATCAAAACATCTCCTTGCAAGATGAAGGATAGGAGAAATGAGAGCAGTAAGATAAAACAAAACATTGAATCAATTTATATTGAGTATGCTGTTTGTATCAACAATATTTCTCAACTATGGATAGATACCCATTTGAAATATGTTTCAGAAGTAAGGTTTTAAAATCTTCTAGAAACCTTCATCATGATAGTATTGAAAAGATTGCTAGTAAATCTGGCACAGTGATACACACATTCAAGGAAGCTGAGACATTGTGAATTTGAGGCCAGCTTAAGCAACATAGTAAGGCTCTATTTTTTTTAAAAAAGGAAAAATTGTAGAAGAATTTTAATCCAGCAATATGAGTGCTCTGACAAGGGATCATATCCAAAGAACTTATAGTTCTGTGTGATCCGACTGGAATACAAACATATGTTTAATCCCAGGAGACAGAGGCAAGCAGATCTCTGAGTTCAAGGCCAACCTGGTATAGAGCAAGTTTCTGGTGAAGAAAAGCTTAGGTCCAGGTGTGGTGATACAGGCCTTAATCCTAGCACTCAGAAGACACAGGCAGGCAGATCTCTGAGTTCTAGTGGGTCAGTTCTGTTGACTCAATTGAATTCAGTTCAGTCAGTTAGTTCAAGAGAGAGTGTAATAGAGTTGAGTTCATTTGTGAGTTCATGCAGTTCAGACAGGTTGCAGAGAGAACAAGCTAGACACAGGTGAAGACAGAAAGAGCCAGAGAATGAGAAGGAGCCAGAAGATTAGAACAGATTGCCAGAGTTAGTTCTAGGCCAGAGCAATTGACTCAGAAGCTGAGAGAAGCCAGTTTGAATCAGTCAGCTTGGAGAGGAGTTTGAGATAGAACAGCTGAGTTGAACCAGCCAGCCAGAATTCAGAAAGAACTAGAAAGGGTGAGCTTAGTCATCAGTAAGC
The DNA here is from genome assembly GCA_019843815.1 of Montemys delectorum. Lineage (NCBI taxonomy): Eukaryota > Metazoa > Chordata > Mammalia > Rodentia > Muridae > Montemys > Montemys delectorum. The sequence continues at coordinate 25,938 of JADRCD010178453.1, forward strand.
CTTTGGGACAACAATTATTTCTAGCAAATTAAAGAGAGCTTTACAAAAAAAATCTAAAGAAAAGGAAGGAATAAAGGAAGGAAGGAGGAAGAGACATTGATTTTCATTTATTCATCTTTCTCCATACTTAGAGAGTATATGACTTAGATAGCATTTACCTTAGGTGTCTTAGTTAGGGTTTACTGCTGTGAACAGACACCATCACCAAGGCAACTCTTATAAGGACAACATTTAATTGGGGCTGGCTTACAGGTTCAGAGGTTCAGTCCATTATCATCAAGGCGGGAGCATGGCAGCACCCAGGGAGGCATGGTGCAGGAGGAGCTGAGAGTTCAACATCTTATTCCAAAGGCAAACAGGAGAAGACTGACTTCCAGGCAGCTAGGACAAAGGTCTTAAAGCCCATTTCTTCCAACAAGGTCACACCTACTTGAACAAGGCTACACCCTCTAATAGTGCCATTCCCTGGGCCAACCATATTCAAACCACCACATTAGGTAAAGAAATAAAGACAGTGTATTGGCTACTTTTCTGTGGCTGTGATAAAATACCATGACCAAAAGCAACTCCAGGAAGAAACTCAAGAGGGATGGAGTTTATAATGGTAGGCAGGCATGGCAACAGGCAGAAAGAGTCAGAAGTTTTTGAATCACACCTCCATCCACACAGGAGAAGCAGAGAGGGATCAAGTGGGAGGTGGGATGAAAGCTCTAATCCCTCAAAGCCTGCCTCCATGAGGAGATCACTCCAGCAAAAGCCCCAGTCCTTAGCACCACCAACTGTGAACCAAGTGTTCAAAGACATGAGCCTACAGGAAACATTTCTCATTCAGACAGATGGATTCCACTGAACTGTCAGGCAACACGATAAAGAAGGATAGAACAATTTAGGTTTCTTTATTTTTTTTTTTAAATGTACGCGGATGTGTGTCTGTGTGAGTTTATATGCACCAGTCACATGTAGATGCCCTTACAGGCCAAAGGGCAATAGAACTCCTGGAACTGGATTTTCAGGCAGTTGTGAGGCAGTTGTGAGTCACTTGACACGGATGCTGGGAACCACTTGGTGGATGGGGTGCTCCTACCCACCATGCCATCTTCTCAGCACCAGTATATAACCAGTTAGACAGGGAAAAGCAATACTAGTGTACTGATGCTGCTGATGGAAAATGAATCACAGCCCAGCTCTGTGCACGGCTACTTCTAAAATTTTTGGGTTAGTTATTCTAATCAAAACAAAAGAAAAGCCGGGCGGTGGTGGCACATGCCTTTAATCCCAGCACTTGGGAGGCAGAGGCAGGTAGATTTCTGAGTTCGAGGCCAGCCTGATCTACAGAATGAGTTCCAGGACAACCAGGGCTACACAGAGAAACCCTGTCTCGAAACCCCCCCCCCCCCCCCCAAAAAAAAAACTTTTGGAAAACCTTGTTCTTCCACTTGGCAGTAAAATAAAAATGATCTCTGTTTAAGGTTGTACCAAAATCTCTTTAATTGATTGCCTCTCTTCCCCAGGCTCCATGGTCTCACAGCCAGGGAAGCCACTGATGAAATATTCAGCATCGGAATGGTACTTGATGTATAATTAAGTGGGATGCATTTAGCAGTTCAATGTTATAGATCTTTAATCCTCAGGCTAATAAATATTCATGTAGACATTTTCATAAGCAAAACCAAAATACTCTTAGAAATACTATCCTCTTTGAAAAGAATATATAATCCTGAATGAGCATAGGTATGACAGAAGATATTACACATGCCGGGAAAGGACTGACGGCTTTACTCGTTATGACATTTAACTTTACCATGCTATGGATTAAGCATTACTGAGGAAAAGAATTTAAAATGACAAGCAGGTATCTTGGACAATTTACTAATAAATTTGCTTGGAAAATATTAAGTTGGGGCTGGAGAAATGGCTTAGCAGTTGAAGCGCACCGACTGCTCTTCCAGAGGTCCTGAGTTCAATTCCCAGCAACCACATGGTGGCTCACAACCATCTGTAATGGGATCCGATGCCTTTTTCCTGCGTGTCTGAAGACAGTGACAGTGTACTTGCACACATAAAATAAATAAATAAATAAATAAATCTTTAAAAAATAATTTAAAAAAAAGAAAAAAAATTATTAAGCGGCACAGAAGCAGAATTTGCCTGAAGAGGCGTTGTCTCTGACATAACTCTAAGAAGCAGCAGCATATTAACCAAACTTCTTAGGAACCATGGGGATAAGGAAAGCGAAGAGTTGTACTTCTAAGATCATTAGAATTTAGCTTTACTGAGTATATGTTTCTTTAGAGCTCGCTTGTTCAGCGCTACCTGCTCTTGAGGATCCCTTCTTCCCACCAGAATGAAGAACAAATGGAAGATGACCTTGGCTGTCAGCTGCCCAGAGGATAAACCTAGCTCGTTTAATAGAAAGCTGCAGCGAGTGCTTCTCAGCCCAGTGAATGTAATCGTTAGGTAACCGAACTACGGTAAAACCCACCCAATGGCTCAGAAAACGTGACTGGGGGCAGGGACCTAAAAAAAAAAACCCCTACAGACAAAAGCATGTGTTACAGCTCAACTTCTATAAGCTGTGGAAGATTTCTCTTGGTGGCCAGAATCCCACAGGCATTAGCCAGGATCAGGACGGGGGCCTTAATTCAAGAGTAAAGGGCTTGGAGTGATTTCTTACTGGGCAGGCTGGATTCTGCCATTACACTCCTGGCCCTTCTAAACAATAAATCCTAAAGCACTGTGAAGCCAAGTGATTTGCTCAAGACTGTGAAATAAGCAAACGCCCCAGCCGAGACAGGTTAGTCTCTCTGATTCCATTGCTTTTCTCTAAATATTTTTACAGGATTTTTATATTTTTATTATTATTTTATTTTTTATTTATTTACTTATTTATTTATTTATTTTTGGTTTTTCAAGACAGGGTTTCTCTGTATAGCTCTGGCTGTCCCAGAACTCACTCTGTAGACCAGGCTGGCCTCGAACTCAGAAATCCACCTGCCTCTGCCTCCCAAGTGCTGGGATTAAAGGCATATGGCTCACTTTGTCCTCCCAAAACTCCATGAGGTTGAATACTTTTAAAGCAACCTCCCTTCCATTTTTAAAAAGATTTATTTATTTATTTATTTAATGTATATGAGTCCACTGTAGCTGTCCTCAGACACATCAGAAGAGGGCATCGAATCCCATTACAGGTGGTTGTGAGCCACCATGTGGTTGCTGGGAATTGAACCCATGACTTCTGGAAGAGCGAGCAGTGCCCTTAACCACTGAGCCATCACCCCAGCCCCTCCTTCCTTTTTATAAAGGCAGGCTAGGATGTACCTTGATTGACACTCTCAGAGGTCTCAGTCAGGACTTTATGCACGTGGGGCAGACACTCTCCTAAACTGAGTTACCTCTCCAGCCAGCTCCCATTACCTCCAGCTTGCCATAGGAAACAGTCCGTGTCTGGGATCTCCAACTCCCTTGGGCATCCATTGCAACATGGGCCTCCCTCTCACAGCATTACAGGGCACCTGCTACAGGCTGCCTGCAGGGATCCTGACCTTTTCACTATTCCCAGCCTCCCACGCCTTCCTTTGAAAAGAAAGGAAGTCATTATAGGTCACCGAAGCCCCCGGGACCTTATAATTGCATTCTGCGTGCGGGTACAACCAGCATCATGTGGATGATGCCCCCCGCCTGGTGTTGAATCAAACTCTAGCTGGGCTCCTTAGACCCGAGCTGCATTTGCCTCTGAGAGCTTGGTCAGCTGAGCATCATGAAGAGTTTCTGGAGAAACAGCCTATTAAGTGGGTCTGTTGGTGCCGGACACTCTGGAGGGCGGCACTACCATCTCTAGAAAGTTTCTTAAATGACTTGGCTTCTTTTCTGCCCGTCAGCCTGAAATAGGTAGGGCCGATTCCCGAGAAGCCTTCATGGCATCTTTCTCGATGCAGTGTGTGTGACCTTTTTCTTCTCATGGCATTTTCTTTCTTTTAGAAATCACGCCTTCCTTAACTTTACGTAGTAGGCCTTATGGCCAAACTGTACGTTTCTGTGCCTTTTTTTTTCCTTTCAAATAGGATCCCATGTAGCCTACCTCTTTGAAGCTGCTACGTGGCTGTGGATGACCTTGAACTCCCGATCCACCTGCCTCCACTTCCTGTGTTCTAGGATTACAGGCACGTACTGCCGCCGTGCTGGTTTTTTAGAGTGGTACTGAGGATGGAGCCTGAGCTTCATGATTGCTAGACCAGCGTCTCTTCAACCAAACTACATCTCCAAACTGCTGTGCTGGTTATTGCTCTGATTCTAACTGTAAATCATCAGAAAGAAACCATCAATAATAATGGGGGGGGGGAAGAAGGGGGCTGGAGAGACGGCTCAGCGGGTAAGAGCACGGACTGCTCTTCTGAAGGTCCTGAGTTCAAATCCCAGCAACCACATGGTGGCTCACGACCATCCGTAATGAGATCTAACGCCCTCTTCTAGTGCTTCTGAAGACAGTTACAGTGTACTTAGATATAATAATAAATAGATCTTTAAAATAATAATAATAATAATAATAATAATAATAATAATAATAATAATAAT